>CAJVPT010005943.1:0-11581 GCA_910592055.1 Acaulospora colombiana
AGTCCATTGGTAGGCTGTTACTTTATTATTAATTTTTTTAATAGTTTGTCTTATTGGAGTATCCAGCACTATATTCTACCATTTAATTTCTGTGATCATTTTGGGCAAGACTAATTTTTTTTATTTTATTACTGGAAATCTTAGTGCTTCTTTGGCTAGAGCATCTGCCTTTTCGTTATACTGAATATTGGAGTGTGCCTTGATCTTGGTAAGCTTGAGATCTAGTTTTTTTTTCTTTACAAAATCCAGCATACGTGCCCACAGGAACTAGTTTTGTTCTTTTAACCATCTTTTGTAGGTTATTTTGGGATCCTCCTTTTCTATAGTTTTCTACCTCGAGATGCAGGCTTGGCTGTCTGTAAAGATTTCAATCTTGCTATCTACTGGGGCTACTAGTAGTATAGTAACTATCACATTAGTTCTCTCTAGTGGATGAAGGTCAATCCTCTACTCCAGTTTGGAATTTGCTTTCTCTTCCTGCTTCTTCTATCTGTATTCATGCTGCTCACATTCTCATATTTGTACTTTCATGGTTAATGAGAGACCCATTAAAATAGAATGTCATATATACTAATAATATATCCAAATATAATGTATATATATATATATATATATATATTAAGCTGACAAAGTCATGTCATGTAGTTTTTATTTAATCAGAAAATATTTTTTATATATACACAAATTGAATTGTGAGAAATACATTCAAGATGGTGAAAAAACTAATAGCTCAGTATCTGAATGAACCCTGTGACTTGCTACTGTTTACTGTATATATAAATGTTAGTGTATCATGACTCCATTAATAGTATTATTTATAGAAAAAAGTAAATTTGATAAGTATCCATTCTGAAGAATGCTTCTCATTGCCAGGATAGTTAGGTCTATGTAGAGATACTTTTGATTATCTATGGAGTTCTTATTTTTTTATATTGTGTTGTCTTTCTCCTTTGCTTTATGGTTCTTTAATTTTTCTCTCTTTTCTTTTCTAGTAATCCCCTATGTTTTTTTCCACTCTATTACTAGTTCACATCTTAGCATCCATATTTCTTGTTTCTCTTGTCAAAAACATGTTGTGGCCATTTTGATCACTGTCTTAACAGTCTTCTTATCATCTGTGATTTATTCTGCTTCATATTATTATATACTATATCTTATTGATAGATCAAAATATATTCTGTAATTAATAAAGACAGTGATAAGTAATATCTCCTATAATGTTTTCTTGATTGATTCTGATATACCAGTTATTGATATATAATTGAACTTGTCTATCCCAAAAGTGCATTATATTATATTCATATTAATTATATAGTATGCTATTGGATTCTATTCTGGCAAGTCTGACTTTATACTTGAAGACAGATATAAGTTTAATTATTAGTTAGTCACAAGTTTGTTTAGTTAAGATAATGTTGTTACAAAAATATTTGATATTAGGTATAAGGACATAATTAATAATGTATTATACTTATTTGTCCATTATTTTTTTCCTATTTAGAAGTGTACATGTATCTGCTATCTTTTGTTTTATAGGGCTTTCTAATAATTATTTCAACCTGAACTATTATACCAGATATCAAGAATTCTAACTAATGTGTTTTCTAGGCATCTTTATATTATTTGGCTATTTATTATTACTTCTAGCTGATATTTTCTTTTTATTGTATTAATAGCAATTAGTTGTAACTTTGCTAAATTGACTTGAATATCATTTATATGATAAAACTCTTTTGCTATGTCTATTATTCTTTGAAGATTATTTTTGTTACTCATTAGTCAGGTGGTTTCATTCATCTAGGTGCTGATAGCAATATTGGTTATCTAATTTGTTTAGCCTTTTTTTAAGTCTATACATATTGTAGAGTTAATTGTATATTTTTTGTGAAGTTAACTAACTATTGAGAGGAGAGAATTATAAAAAATTCTTCAAAGACTAGTAATATTGTATCACTTTGATCAATTTTATCTCTTATTTGATAAGTTTCTATTAGATTAAAACAGGTTATAACTTTATTGAATTACTCTTGCAATATATTGCTGAGTATTTAAATAATTTATATTAATATTTGAATTATTTGAAGGGCTAGCTATAGTATTTTGATATTGACTAAGTCATATACTTTGGATATGTCTTGGCTTAAAATCCAAATTTGTTGTTTGTTCTTCTTTGCATATTTAATGATATTACTTAGAATGTGCATAAAATCCTGTGTACTATTTCCTGAAAGTATAACCCAGTTAAGTTCAGATAGTATTTTATACTTGACTAAGCATTTGATTAAATGATCAATTATAATTTTAATAAAGATATTTCTTTCTGCATCTAGGTTTGATTATATTGAAATTGTTTGCCCAGTCTTTGGATTTGGATATAGAATAGATGTGATCTTTGCTCTATTCTTTGAATATGATTTTATGTTGAATTATTAGATTAAAGATTGTATACAGTTCTGTTTTTTCTTTGAGTTATAGATATTTATATGTAATATAAGGAATTTGATCTAGGTCAGGGATAGATTTTGAGCTATATTGTCTAATTATTTTTTCTAGTTCTTATATTGAGATGTTATTAAGCATATCTTTATAGAAATATTGTTTGATATATGGTTTGAACTTGTATTTTTCTTGCCAATGTGGATATTGTATGATTTTTTTTTTTTTTAGTCTGTAATCATGCCAATATGGCTTGTCTTTATTAAGATACTTGAAAAAATATTAAAATAATCTATAGACCTTCTCATGTATTAACTAACTTGTCTTTGTACATTATTAGTTCAAGGACTATACTACTTAAAAAATATGAGGAGTTTATTAAGCTAGTTTGGACTAAACAAAACTAAGTCTCAATTAGGTACTCTAAGTCAAATTTAGGGAACAATATTATGCTTTTTTAGTAGCTAGTATAGTGCCTCTAAGTCAACTAGGGTTATTGCCAACAGTTTGAACTATTGATTATCCCAAAAAATGATAAATTGCTGAAGTTGAACTGGAAAAGGGAAAAAAGAAAAACAATTCAAAGCCCTCCAAAAAATTTTTTTTCTATTTCACAGCCTCTTCTCAAAAGAGATCTTGTTTAATTGGAATATTCTTTTTTGCTTCAATTGAATCTCGAAAGGAGTCTTCTTTGTTATTACATGTGGCATCAAATAAGTCTTTATTTAAGCATGCACCAGATTAGAATAGTTCAAAAGAAACTAAAAGACCTTAGCTTCCATCTTAAGGAGCCTTTTCACCACTTGAGGAACTTAGAGAAGGGATAAAATTTCTTTGTATGGATCCACTTTACCTTTTAATATCATAACTGTTTCCTGGGATCGAATATATACAATTGGAGAGAAACTTCTTCTAGAACTTTCTTTCTTACTTCACCCATGATATAATAGGAATATGTGAGTATAACCAATAGGAGCTTGTTTACTTTTTTTGAAACCAATGTGTTTTGTATCACCTAATCACCTTTGGTAAGAATTTGTGCTATCCAAAATTCAAGGTCAAACTGAGATAGAAAAAATTTTCAGAAAACCATAAAGTGATAGCTCTAAGAGCCCAACAGTAACTGGAAGAGAAAAAATAAGTCCTTCTATCATCAAAAACCTCTATATACCTCTCGCTTTAAAGGTGAAAAAGGCCTTTATATACTCATTATTGGATCTTTTTTCTTTAGGAACTTTCTTGCTATTGGTATCAAAGGTATTACTTGACTTATTCTTTGTACCAAAAGTCAAGTTTTTGGTCAAAGAGAATTGTAAACAAGTAAAGGAAAGGTAGAAACAACTCTTGAAATCACTCTTCAAGATGTTTTAAGAAAAGTATTAAAGATTTTTTTAGCAAAGAAGTAAAAAACTTCTTGTGAACCTTTTTTTTGTATGTGATCAGAGAATCAGTGAAAAGAGTTTTGTATATTATGTGATGTTATTAATATTCCTAGGTAGTATTCAGTTATATAAGTGTTTTAGACTTTGTTCTTAAAGTTTATTAGTTCAGAAAGAATTTTCACTATATATAGGCTTTATATTATTAGTTTATATTTGTTTTTGAGTCTTTTCATGATATTATCTATTATAGCTCACTTGTTAATATTGAGATACTTCTATATAATTTGAGTTCTTTTCTTGATGGCTTGCACTTGTCTTTTTTGGAAGATTACTTTAGTAATTGTTTCAGATACTTTGCTATTGTCTTGAATAACTTTGATCCAATATTGAATATATATGTTAGGGTTGATAATTTTATTTTGTTCAGTATTATTGTCAGGTCTGAAATAAGTTCTTATACATATTTGAATAGTTCAATTAGCTGGCGAGCTTAATTATCTGTTGTCACTGTTGCTAACTATCTTAGCTGTATTAAAAATTTTCAAAGTCATATAAGAAGAGATATTATTTCTGTATTTCTATAATGGTTTTTTGTTTTATGATATTTTTTTCTTTTAGATATATAGCTTTTTGCTACTTTTTATTAAGTGTCACTAAAATAGCTCCATCTTTGATTAATATTTTAATTGTTTATGTCCTTACTGAATAATTGGTATTCTACTTGGTCATTAAATTTTTCTATTGTTCAGCTAAGATCAGGTACCAGTTTAAATAAAAGTTGGGATATGGTATAAAACTTGTTTGGATTTATTTAGATATCAAACTTTGGTGATTACAATGGATGAATCAAATCAGATTTAACTAGATTTGATTTGATCCAGTTTTTATAAATGCAAATCAGATATGGATCTGATTCATTTTAAACTGATCTAATTCAATTCAAAACTATAATAGTTTGATTCAATCTCATTTAAATCTGAATTCAATTTGATTCAATCTAATTCAAATCTAAATCTGATTCAGATTCGATGCAAAAACAATTTGAAACTGATTTGATATATTTTAAATCTGTTTAAAAGTATGTTTAACTATAACTGCTTTGATATAACTAAATTAAATTAAATATAGTAAATTAACCTAGTTTTATTTTAATATAAAAAATTTTAACTAGTATATTTTCTTTTAGAAATATTTTTTAACTTTAAATTTGAAAATTTTTCTTTTATTAAATCTAAATAAATTCATTTATTTAATCCATGATTATTTACTTGTTTTTATATTTATATACTTCTCACTATAACCTATACCCTTTAAAATAACTTGATTTTCTATATCATTTTTTTCTTTATTTTTTATTATTGATGTTTCAATTACTTGTAAAGCATGTTGATCTGTTTATAATTAATTATATTAGTAATTCATATGATATGTTTCTTCTTTACTTTCTCTTCATTTTTTATAGCAGATACTGTTTTTTTGATCAAATTTTGGGACAACCACAAGTTATACATTCTATCAGTAACACCATAGTATTATACAATTCATTTTCTGACCAGCAATAAAGAGTATTTTTTAGTAAAAATTATAGCAATTTTGATTTGTTAATAACTTAAATTTTTAATAATTTATAATATTTAAAAAATACTTGTCATTTCAATTTTAATTCCCTATTTAACCATGTAAAAGTTGTCTCCATCAAAATCCACTTCACTGCAGGCAAATTTTTATCATTAACAGGTTATATTTCTCTTAAGCAAGTAGCTATAATTGTATGTTCCAAAAAATTGAGATCAGTGTGGACAAATTTGCTATATCTCTAGGCTACATAGGTCTTATATAGACCTAAAGAATGGTTTTAATATATTTTTTATTATTAAAAAAAAACTGTAATTTCTTTGTCAGTAACACTATATTTATTGTTATCTTGCTGGGGTAGACCATATTCTTTTATTTTTTTTATATACTTGAGGTTACATTTTCAAGAAATATATATATAGCATAGTTAAAAAGAAAACTGTTCATCACTACAACTTTTTCTTCTAGCAAATATTGTCTTGAACCCTTGTAATTCAATAAGTATGTTATATATATGAGTAAATATTCCACTTTCTCTTGTCAAAAGATACCTGCAAACATTAACATTAATAAAGTTTTAAAAATTAAAAACTTAAGTTTAGTTAAATATATATCCTGTAGCTATTAAGGTACCTTGATTCAATAAAAAAAAAACTTTTTCCACTCATACCCAAATTTTTAAAAATTTCCTTTTATGTAATAACTCAAAGTTTGCAAAAAAAACTTATGCTCACAAAGAGCTTAAATAATAAATATTGCATCAAGACTAAGAAATAAGGATAGCACAGTCAATTGTACTGGGGAAAGAATCATTACAGGCAGTGGCAAAATCTTAAAACTGCTTTTAAAACAAAACTTGTAAACTAGTTCAACCCTATGTTATACACCAAGAAACTAAAAACCCATCCAGAACAACCTAGCAATGCTAACAGATTAGAAGAATACCAAGACAACTCAAAACAACAAGAAACAATAGAACTTGAAGACATGACAGCAAGCAAGCCAATGGAACAGGAGATGGATAATACAAAATAAGTCTCCAGAAAAGAAGAAGCAATAGAAACCTCTAGAACAGCCTCTTCAATTATGATTGCTTCCACAATACTTGAATATCAAAGTGAGAAAGATTTTAATAAAAGTGGCTTAAACAATATTACTATAAACAATTACACTTATGATGAGAAGGCAAACATCTATACAACAATCAAAAAGAAAGTGCAAATAATATAAGACAAGGCATACTTCAACTAGGCAAGGTTTTGTTCAACCCAGAAGAAATACCCAGAAATTTATTTAAGAAAAACTTTAGTATATTAGAAATGTTTGAAGATACTTGAAATCCCTGAAACATGTATGTGTAAAGAAATCCACAGGAGCATCAAAAATTGCAACTATTTTTGATAACTATCACGAGGCTATAGCTGTATATAAAATTAAGATTATCAATAATAAAACTATCAAACTGAGATTAGCCACTCCAATTAATATCACAGAAGAAAAGATCTGTTCTATCAGGAATTGGGACATTTCCATTAGCTACACAAAAAATGACATCACCAGTTTATTCAATAATAAATTAATAATTGAATAAATTGCACTACAACCAGTAGGGGCCATTCAATCTGGAATGGTTCAATTAAATTCAACAGAAGCATATAAAGAACAAGCCCTAAAGTGGGCTCTATACAAGAATAACTATTGTATACATATATTCTCTATAGTTAAGATCCATATCACAAAGAAAAAAAAGAATCAGTATAGTATCACATTAGTCAATCTTTCACAAGAAACCTTTTTCTAAGAAATTCAAGAAATAATAAATCAAACAAATGCTCAGGCATGTTACTTCTCCTTGAATCACCTCAATCATAACAAACAGTTTGTGATCCTATACTTTAAGAATATACAAGACCTAGACAAAGCAAGGAGCACTGCCTTCCAAATCAAAAATATGAAACTAATCTAGGTATCAAGATCAACAAGGCTTTATGCCAACTGTAGGACATATGAGCATGACACCAGCTCATGCACTATGACCAAACAAATTCTAACACAAAAGAATAGAACAAATAAACTCAGACAATCCAGATTAGTAACATATTACAACAAGGATCCCTCTTTTAAGGTAGGGCTGGTAACTTACTACTACAAATGCAAATAGCTTAGGATGCACATATACTAGTGTTACCAAAAAATTTTTCCATGCATTAGTACAAATGGAGAAGGTATTGGAAGTCCTTAAACAACTACAAATAGGCATAAATACTATTAAATACTAGATTTACATACTTGATAAAATAGTAATAACAATTGAAACAGATCTTCATATCAAAGTGAAAGAGCTAGCCATCATAGATACTTCCATAAAAATTGGGTCATCATCCATGAGTGCAGACTTCAGGACTCCATCGCCAAGATAATTGATATCAGGCAATAACAAGAAGCAATAAACAGGAAAATTAATCTGATGGAATCCACAATTGAGTTCACCATAAAAGAGATGATGGATTGTCTTGACTTATCAATCGATTTAACAGAAGTACCAGAACCATTCCCCAAGCACTCCAAAACAACTATGATTAGGAAATACAAAGTAGAAAATATCACAATAAGATAATTATACATTGAAGTAGATACAAATACAAAACAGTAAACTTGAAAGATAAGAATATTCAATATCAGAGGAATTAACATAAAAGCTAATAGACTAGTACTATTAGAATATTGGCAAGAAAATTAAATAGATATTTTGAAACTCACAGATACCTGGTTATCAGAAAAACTAAAATGGCATAATAAAGAGAGAAAGTATCAAATCTGGTCAACCAAATCAGTTCAACAAACATATGGAACAGGAGTAAGCATATTAATAAAAAGAAAATAGGCAACATATGTTTAGAACATAGAGGAATATATTAATCGGGACTTATTGATCAACATGGCCTTCATTGGAAAAATTAAATAACAAATTATAATATTATATGACTTTGCAAATGAATCAAATAAAACAGAGAATGCAAAACTGCAACAGTAAATTAAGAGCAAAATCAGTGAAATAAAAAGCAGGAATATAATAATTATAGTAATAGGTAATCTAAACAAAACAGCAGACATACATTTAGATGAAACAACTGAGAGAAACAATAGAAACAAATCAAGATACATTACTGATACATTGGAAGCATTTGACTTAATAGATATAGTTAGAAAAGTTTATCTATTTGAAAGATCTATACATATCACAGACTCAAAACAAATTATAAGAGTAGGTTGGATTACATCTAAGTGATGAACTCTTTACTTCCCATATTATTAATGTGGAAGATAGTTCAATGAAAACAGTAATTAGGAGTGATCACAAGCTCGTAGTACTCCAGTTCAGTACACCATATACTTCATAAGTCAAACTAGCAAATAGAAAAAACTTCAGGCAGAACAAGATAGATTATACAAACTCCAACCCAAAGTAGTGAACAAATTCAAAGAAAGGATAGACAAAAATGCAAGAAGATTCCTAAACACAAACCCAAGATCGATAGAGAAAATCTGGCAACATTTTAAGAAATCAATAATGACCGCAGCAAAAGCAACACTAAAAAAGATGTTGTAGTAGAAATATCACAATGATTCACAAGTCTAAATATAAGGATCTCATGTGGAAACAACTCAAGCTTGATAACATATATAGGAAATATTAAGCATAGCTAATGAACCCTGAAACCAGAACATAAACAATGAATAGGATAATAGAGAAAGAAATAGAAATTATTAATATATCAACCAGAATATTAATAATACCTCTCTCTTTTGGAAGGAGAAAGTGCAAAATAGAAAAGAACTACATAAGTGATTGACTGAGACTAAAGTATATGAGAAGCAGAGCAGGCAATAATCAAGATCAAAATTAAACAAGAGAAAGGATGAAAAATCTCCAAATACATTGCAAATACAGTAGATACAAGTATTTGGAAAAATAACACAAAAAGATGATCAACAGTATCTTAGACTTCAACAAAAAAAAATCAACACCTTGAAATTAATGGAATAGAAAGAAAAAAATGAGGTTACAATAATAACAGACCCAGAGACTATAAAATAGAAGATTAAAAAACACTTTGAAGAATGATAAGACCAAGATGAATAAGTAATATTGAAAACTTTCTACAATGGAAACAACAGTACAGCTCAAGTTAAACATCAAGGTTGACTGGTTCAATAATATGCTACAACTGATTGACATATCAGATATACAAAATGCAATACATAAAGTAAAGAAAACTAGTACACCTGGACTATCAAAAATTCTCTACATCATGCTAAAGAATCTAGAAAAGGCTGGACTATAGTTACTGAAAACATGGTTCAACAAAGTGCTAAAAACAGGAGAGATTCCCAATGACTGGAAGAAAGGTAACATATATCCCATATCCAAACTCAAAGACTGGATAGGATACATCAATATAACATGCCTGATTATACTATTGAAAACAACAAGAAAGATATTCATAAGTATCCTAACAGAAAAAATAGCTAAAATATGCATCAAACACAAGATACTTTGCATCAACAACTGGGTAGGCTTACCTGGAGTAAGTACACAAGAACTGATCCATATTCTTAACAACATGATGGAAGAAGCCAAAGAATTTAAAAAAGAAGCCTGAATATTCAGTCAAAACATCAGTAAAGAATATAACTCCATTAACAAGAACATATTAATTAGAGCTCTCAAAAGAATTCACATGCCAGAAAAAATAATAAGCATTTTGAATAACTTATTAACAAACAGAAAAAATAGAGAAATTATGGCATATAACCTAATAGAAGAATATATCATCCATGATAGAATCAATCAAGAGGACACTATCTTTCCACTATTGTGAAAAATTTTTTATGACTCCTTGCTACAAGAGATCAAAGACAAATATATAAGGTATACAATGGAAATAAAAATTTCATTAGATATAATACTATCAAACAAAGAGAAAATGGTCAGCGAAATAATGAAGAGAATCAATTTTACTGCAATAGTTTATATGAATGACACAACATAGTTTGTAAACAATCAAGCCTTCATACAGGCTATTTTAAACAAGGTAGCAAAGTTTTTGAAGATAAATAATATATAAGTCAATAATGAAAAATTATCACTGCTTTGTGTCAATGTAAGTAAGAAGAACAGGGAAACAACTGGCCAACTAAATGAGGCATAGGTTATCCTATTACAATATAGCAAAGCAACCAGAATTCTAGAAATATAAATATCAGAAAATGGAAGAAAAGCATATCAAAAGAATATTATTAAAAGAAAAGTTGATACTACTAGCAGAATATTATTATGGAAAAAAATAACTGGTAAATAAATCTGATATATTATCAACTATACCCTTTATTCAGTAATAAAATACTTGCTGAATGACCTGGTTCTTTCAAAAAAAGAGTATGACAAGATAAGTAGTAAAATTAACAAAGTCTTTAAGCACAAGGCTGGACTATCAACAACCCCAAATAGTATCATCCATATAGACTTTGGCCACAAACTATTCAACTTATGGGATAGACAAATTCTTATGCATGAAAAAAATCTCTACAATAGATTGAACAGTTGCAACTTAAGTGGCATAACAATGCAGTTTAGACTACAACATCTTCAGAATGAATACTGATCTAATATATTAATCTTAATAAATAGATTGCCCTTCTGAATAAAAAAAAAGAGATACTAGTCAAAAAAAAATTATTTAGCATACTGTCACTCATGTAACATTTGGCAAAAAATACTACCACTCATATAACATTCAGCAAAAAATAAATAATTCAGCATAAAAAAATGACATAAATAAATTGGCAACTACAAAAATTGACAATCAAAACGATTCATTAAAAATTCATCAAAAATTCATCAACTATTCATCCATTATTCGTCAACTATTTGTCAACTATATTTGCAACTATTCGTCAAAAATTCATAGACCATTCGTCAACTATTCATCAACTATTCATCAACTATTCATCAACTATTTATTAACTATTTATCAACTATTTATCAACTATTTATCAACTATTCATCAACTATTCATTAACTATTCATCAATTATTCATCAACTATTCATCAACTATTTATCAAAACTATTCATTAAAAATTCATTAATAATTCATTAAATTATTTATTAACTATTCATTTAAAA
>CAJVPT010005944.1:0-11581 GCA_910592055.1 Acaulospora colombiana
TCTGCTTGTTTTAATTCATCGTTGTTGTTTTCTTTTTTGTTAATTTTGATCCAGCTAATTGAAGTTTGTGCTACCTTAATGCAATAATGTAGGTTGTGGATGAGTCCAACTTCTGATATGTTTTTGATTTGTCCAAGCGATGCTTTTTCGAGCTCTGTGATAAGTTGAGCTGAGTCTGTTTGTATGGTTGCTTTTTGTCTAAATGGTAGGATGCTGATTGCGATAATTGCAACTAAGATCTCTGCTCTGAAAGCTGAGCACTGCCCTATGATTCTGAGTTTGAAATTGTTCTGTTGTGTCATGCTGGTCAAAAAAATGATGCCTACTCCTAAGGCATTATGGTTATTGTAATTGAAGGCTCTATATATCATTATCTTGATCATCTCATTAGTGTTGATGTTTTTGTTAATGTTTATAAGTTGTTGTATTGTGGGAGCTGGAATGTCTATTAGCTGTAATAAGTTTTTTATGAAGATTGAAGTTGCATCTACCTCAACTGCTTCCATGGTTTGGTTGAATTCGTTGAGCCAGCATTGAGTGCTACTAGATGAGAGCTGAATCCTGAATTGTGGCTTTTCTGACATTCCTGCATTTGTTTTGGATGTTTTAATTACTGGGCCATATTCTTTATTAAATATATTATATGATGTCAAGCACACCCAAACTTGACATCAATACAAGTAATATGTTACATATTGCAGTATTGTTACATAAACTAATTATATAACTATGGCTAAACTATTTTTAGAATAATAAAAATTATCTAATCACATGATTACTATATATAACAACCAATAAGGAAGAACATGTGATACTATTTTCATTTTTCTCAAAAAGTAATTTGGTTATCAGACTGTTGTATACTCTAACCTATATCAAAGATTTTTGACACTTCGGTGTGGTGCCAACAAATTTCTTCTCTCACCAAGGTCTTTCAATCACTAGACTTGCAAAACCCCAACAAGTATATGTTGATAGACATATGACTGGTATGCGATTTACTTTTTTGTGTTAGATTTGTTTAGATAAGAATATCTTTTAAGATACTCTTGTGTCTGGAATACAATTTGTTATCAAGAATTTCCTCATTTGCCCAATCTTTAAGAAGATCATTTATTTGACTGATAGATAAGGTTCCATGCGTAGCATAGCCCCTTACAACTAAACCAAAAGAGTTGTTAACAGAATTGTAGCTCGTTACTAAAAAAGAGCTACCTGGCATCGATCTATAATTCGAATAGAGCAGGTAGTTACTTGACTTATCTTGTCCTAATGATCTGATGGTACCAATGACTGTATCTATATTGAGATTATCAATATCGGCATTGATGAACATTGTTGTGTTGTCCGCAGCAGTAAGATGGGTGACCTTTCACTTCTTTTTTAAAGTTTTTGACATCTCAACTTCTATAGCTATCAGTTTATGCATACTATTGAAGTGTCTCTTTCTTGCTGAGTGACTGTTGAAGTTTTCTCCACAGATTGTATACTTGCATGCCTTTGGAGGCGGAGGTTGTTTGACATTCGATTATTTATGAGCAGGTAAACCTGGCTTTTTTCCCTCTTGAAGCTGATTTTTACATGGTCTTCATTTTCTCTTCTTTTTAGAAGAGCCAGTGTTTACTTGTTGGGTGGGGGTGGCAGTTCGATTAGAGTTACTAAAGCAAACAGAGGAGGTCCTTCCTATCCATTTTGTAAAAAACTCCTTGACTTGAGATAACTGTTCAGTTGATCCCGAATATTTGAAAATAGTGTCATAGGGGAGACTAATTTCTACAGAAATGTTTGTCATAATATTGATTTATATGTAAAAACTTCACTTCGTTGTTTACTTTTGTGAAAATTTCCTTATAAGGAAATTTTGTTTTTGAAAAAGTGTTAAATACCTTAATTATACTATCAAAAATTATAAAATTCATATATATTATATTTTAATACTAGTTTTATTTATTATATTTTTTTCAAAAAAATTATATATATAATTTTTAAAGTTTTATTATTGTTAAAAAATTTTTTTCTTTATCAAATTTTTACCTTTGAAGGATTTTGATTGGCTGTTATCATAAATCATATGATAATTAGTAAAAAAATAAAAATATTTAGTAATTACAAAACTTTAAAATGTATTAATAAAAAATTTTTAAAAAATATAAGAAATAAAATAAGCATTAAGACATAATATATATAGATTTTATAATTTTTGACTGCATAGTTAATGATTTAAAATTTGTCAAAGTTAAAATTTATAATAAAAATATAATAAGTGGACTCAAACTTTTGAAAGCTACTATAATTAACATGAAACATATTAATTTTTAGAATACAAACAAGCTTCTATTGATTCTATTTATATATTTCGATAATATCATTGGTAATTAAAAAGAATGTTTAAAAATAATTATTCTTAAAACTCAAATTTCTTAATAAAGACTTCTATAATATAAAAAAATTAAGTAATAGGTAATGTGGATTGCAAACTCTCGACTCTTACTTAAGTTTTTTAGGTAGTAATAAAACTTTAATAGAAAAAAGTTAAAATTCAAAATTTTTTTTGAAATATCATAATCTGAAATAAAAAGATCAGTTGAATTAACTTGTTTGATATTGCAGATAATAAAAAAGAAGATTTATTCCAAGATTCAAATAAAACAAAAAAACTATTTTAATTAGGAAAATACTTTGGAGAAGAGATTGTTCTTATATTTAGATTTTTATAATAGATCTTGAATAATTTCTTTCTTCCAATCAATTTTTTTCCTTTTTTAACTTAGCAATTCATTGATTTTTAGATTAATCAACAGTGACAAATTGTTGACAATGATCTTGGTAAATAGAGATCATTATCAATCTATTAGAGAAATATAATATTGTTCTTAAAATTTGACTTAGAGTATTTATATATAAAGACAAATTAGTCACTTTGTGAAAGTCTGTAAACTATTGTAGATTTTTATTTTAATTTCTCAATAAAAACAAGTTATTATGGCATGATTGTGAATTACAAAAAAAAAAAAAAAAAACTAATATAGTTTTATATTTATATTTTAATATACAGTAGTTTTATAGTTTTATATTTATATAATAGTTTTTATATTTTTATATTTTTATTAAAAGCAATATAAAAAATACTATTTTATATATTGTTATTTTTTTTTCTTTAGTAATAATCTTTGTTGAATTAGTATAGATTTCAAACAATATTTCTTTTATCAATAATAAAAAAAAGTTTTATGCGAAAAAATAACTAGTTTTAGTAGTATTATAGTAATATAGAAGATATAGTAAAATAATTAATCTTCATTTAAGCAATAATTTAATTAATTAACGCATTATTATGGTTTTTTGTGTAAAGTGCAAAATGTGTCATGATAATTTTTATTTTAATTTTACCTTTTAAAACTCAATTATAAGTTACTTTATTTTTCGTCGGCTTGTAAGAGATAAATGGATGTTAGGTAAAAGCAATTTTTGAATAAACACACTGCTAGCTGCTATGTATAAATGGGTCTCGAATTTAATTTACGGTTGTCGTACCGTAACAAATACTTTACAGATAAATACATAAACACACACAAAATAGGTGAGTTGTACTGTTATTAAAATAAAATAACCTGAGATTTTTGTCGGGTCGGGTTGTTTCTTAACAAAACATATATAAAAAGACAGTTCGATAAAAAAAACCATTTTATAACAATTTCAACACCACAACCGTGATGATATTTGCATTAGTTGGGTGAGTTTTAATGTTAAAATTATTGATCTTTCTTAATGTCCCTCGACATATACAGTATGTATTATTATACACAAACTGATTAATCTTATATATATATTTTGCTACATATACTTTAGATAATATGACTAACAAGCGATTAATTAAAAAATTATTAAAAAAGAAGGTGCATTTAAAATATATCGACTATAATCGAATCCTTTTATTAAATTCCGTGGAGAATGAAAGTGCGTATAAGGCGCAAAGAGCAGTATTGAATAATAATGGCAAAGAAACGTCCGTTATCTTAAAAATCATTGAAAAAACACAAAGCAAGGCCAAACTTATGGAGATTATTAGAGAGGTATTATATTTATATTTATTTAAAATATAATAGATTTAACCAACTTACGAATTTACAGTTAGATATATATCACTCTATAAATTTCAAAAAAGTTCACGAAAATATTATAGAATTTTACGGATCGAGGCACGTTTTAACATCTTTTTTATGACGATCAAAACATTTAAAATACAATTGTACTTATACGCGTATTTTTTTTTTTTTTTTGCTTTAGTCAATGTAGGTGTTCCTTACTTTAAATTAATATTTGGTTATATTTTAGGAGAGTTAAATTATTAGTTTTTAATATTAAGCACCTGATGGATTTTATATAATGGTCCTCGAATACGGGAACCTGGGTGATCTACGTAATTATTTAACAAAAAATCCTAAAATTGATTGGAAAGAAAGAATTAACATCGGTCGACAGGTCTCATCTGGGTTAAAGTTTTTGCATGTTAATCGCATTTTACATAGAAATCTTGTGAGTGAATTTTATTCTTTTAATAGTATTTTATATAGTATATTTAAATAATTTAACAAATTTATTTTAAAACTAGCACACGAAAAATATAGTTTTATTAGCATCTAATAAAAAGCTTAAAGCAAAAATAATCGATTTCGGAGTGTCAAAAGACTTATCCTGCGAAAGTTTAGAACTTTTGTCGGTCAGAGGGTCTTTATCATTCGTGGATCCAATAGTATTAGATGAACAACATTACACTAATTTTACGGAAGAGTCCGACGTCTACAGTTTAGGTGTGATATTATGGGAAATATCAAGTGGAGTTCCACCTTTTAGAAATTTGAATTACTCTGATACCGTAATTGCTATATTGCATGGTAAAAGAGAGAATCCGATTTTATATACTCCTTGCGAATATATAAAAATTTATCAGAAATGTTGGGTCAAAAATCCGAAACAGAGACCAACCGCTAATTATGTATGCGATCTACTTAATGAAGAAACAATAATTTCAGGCACCGTGTTTAGAGAACAAGAGTGTTGCAATAGCCATCCACATGATTCATCTTTTTATCAATATAACAATAATAAAATGGACAAAAATCCTACATTGGTCCTTATGGAACAAGATCAAGAAAACAATCAAGCAAAAGGAGATACTGTACTTAATAATTCTGGTATGAAGAAAATTCAACCTTATTCTTATATCAAATAAACATTTACCATTATTATTGTTTTTGCAGCAATTCAATCTGATCGATTAGATTCAGATAATAGCGGTATTTAATGTATATTTTATAATTCTTGTTATAATTGGTACATATAATACATTTACAGTATATACAATATCTTTCGAATAGATGGCGAGGACGAGTAGAATGAATGGTTAAGTCGATTTTGTTGACGGCTTAGTTATGACTCAATCATGACAGCCGTTCTCCGTTTTCATAATAAGCAACCATACAAGGGATAAACTTCTATCCTACGTAGACAATTAATACAAGAAGGTATTTTTAATAACCCTTTAAGATTGTGATTTTCTTTAGGAAATATTTGACTAATGTTGTCAGTAAAAAATCATTTATTGGTCTTACGTAATTAGTTTTCTATATTCTCGAACTATGACGTTCTTTTTTATAGAATTACATATCACTTTAAATTTTTGGCATCTTTTTAAAGATTATTTTCTACTTTTGAATACACGACAAAGTTACACGATCCCTGTTCATGCGATTTCATTCTCATGTAAGCAATCTACTAAAGTTTATTAAATTATAACAAATTACTCTAATAAGCGCAGGAGTAGTAATGAGGTTTTGGCCAGTGGACAGATTAATTTGTGAAAAGCTGAAAATCATAATAAAATTAAGAATAAAAAAGGTTCTGATATTAAGGAAAAAATAATGAGTTTTGCAGTATTAATGGTAATGCATTCTAACAATAATGCGTCTAATTTTTTTTAGAACATAGATGGCAAAGATTGTGTGGAATGAAGTTAGAAGGTTAGAACTCTTAGGGTTCTTACGAGAGCAGTATCACACTAGTTTATTTTTGTGTAATCACAATAGGCTAATTATATCGTACATGCGTATAACAAGTTTGCATATACGCAATATGTATTGTCGTGTCACGTGATCGTATATCATATCTTTTCACGAATTTTGAGCGAAACTATTATTTCTTTTACTTTCAAACTTTATCATCTTAAAATTTATTTTTTTTTTTACAAAACATGCCTTCTTTCCACTGGATTGTATACTGCATTCGAATCTCCTATTAATATCACATGAAAGCCTTGCCCTTATTTATTTCTAATAAGATTTTTTTTTGTTTGTTTAATGGGATGCATACTTGCATGATACAGATTTTGTTTCTTTTTATCAATAAGTTGACTGCTATCATGTATTCTTCCATTTCTTATACTGAAGCTACTTTTTTTTCTGATCAGTAGACCAATTCCTATTTCATATATAATGTTTGCATTGATATTATGAAAGTGTTTATATGATATCTAATTACTAAATGTTCATTTTGTCTTGGTTTTGATCAATTGGGTCTCAATTAATTTTAGCATACCTATTTCCTGCTCTTGCATTTCTTCTATAAGACTATGTTGAATTATTATATTTGAGATACTCCTAATATTGTGTATTTCAATTCTTATTACTTTTTTATAAATATTATTTTCTTCTTTCTTTTTTGTTGTACTTTTATCTTTTATTTTCTTGAGAAACTTACTTATTTAAAGAAATGCATTTATATCATAATTATTTTGCTACTAATTCATTTTCTCTTGTTCTATTTGTTGCCCCTTGCACTTGTTTAGAGTAATATTGCAGAAGAATCAAATCTGGTTTTCTTATTGTTATCCTGAAAAATTGATACTTCTAAGAGTGATTTGTACCCCTCTATCCTTTCTTATTTGTTAACTAGAACTTGTTTTCTCTTCTAGTCTAGAAATTATATCATTCACCTTTTTAAGTTTGCTAAAATAAGAAAGTGATCTTGTTATCTTCTGTTTCATATTTTATATCTTCTTTCTATAAACCTTTCTATTGTTATTGGTTATCTATTGATTCTTTATTACTTTGTGTAACTAAAAACCTAAATGTGCTATTTTTTTTTAATTCACAATCATGCTACAATAGCATGTCTTTATTGAGATATTGAGAAATACCTAAATATTTTATAGACTTTCACAAAGTAACTAATTCATTGTTATACATTATTAGTTAAAGAACTACACAATTTAAAAAATATGAGGAGTCCATTAAGCTAGTTTGGACTAAACAAAACTAAGTCTAAACTAAGTACTTCAAGTCAGATTTAGCAGACAATATTTTACTCAACTAGTAGCTTGGCAATAGTGCTCTAAGTCAATCAGGATCATTGTCAACAGTTTGTCACTATTGATTATCCCAAAAAATAATGAATTGCTAAAGTTGGTACTGGAAAAAAGTGAAGGGAGAATACAAATCAAAGCCCTCCAAAAGGTTCTTGCTCCATTTTATAGTTTCCTCTCGAAAGGGATTTGTCTGATTGAGATATTCTCTAAGCTTCATGATGTTTAAGGAACTTAGTCATTCCTGAAAATAACTTCAAGAAGAACATTTGTGAAACTTATCCTTCTGCCAATATACAGATTCACTTATTGTTAGTGAAGCCAGTGCTATATCACGGAAGAGTTTGCCTGACCAGAATAAAGAAATCTTTTTAAGAACTTTGTCTAATCAGGATAGAAGCTTGGAAACCTCAGTTTTTGTCAAAGAAAGCCTTTTCACTACCTGAGAAACTTAATAAGAGATAGGAGTTAAATCTTTTTTTCATACCCATCACTTGCCTTTCAGTATTATAATTGTTTTCTAGAGGTTGAACATATACGATTGGAGGGGACACTTTTTCTAGAACTTTCTTTTTTACATCACCAATGATATATTGAGACACATGAGTATAATCAATAGGAACTTGTTTACATTCCAAAAACTGATATGTTTCATGTCAGCCAATCACCTTTAATGAGAATTTGTGCTATCAAAAATTCAGGGTCAAACTGAAATAGACAAAATTCTCCAGAAAACCATGAAAGCAATAGCTCTAAGAGGCCCACAAGTAATTGAAAGGGAAAAAATAAACCCTTCTGTTATCAAAAACCTCTATATATATCTTATTTCAAAGGTTAAATAAACCTTTATGTACTTTACAGTCAGTTCTTTTTTCTTTAGAAACTTTCTTACCATTGGTATCAAAGGTGTTATTTGACTTTTCTTGGTCACTATAAGTCAAGTTTTTGAGTGAAGAGGTTTGTAAACAATAGAAAAAGGATAGAGGTGACTTTTGAAGTCATATTTCAAGTTGTTTTAAGGAATGTATTAAGACTTTATTAGCAAGGAAGTATAAAAACATCTTATGAACATCTTTTTTGTGTGTAGTCAAAAGATCAGCAGAAAGAGTTTTTAATTTTTCTTTAATATTTAAATATACTGTTTCTCTAATATCTTGATTTATTGTTATAAGTTTGTCTTATATTTCTTTAACTCTCTGTTAGCTAGCCTTGTTTAAATAGCTTTTCAGCTGACTTGCTAAAGCTATTAATATCATCATAAGAGCTTATTTCTTCTAGAATCCTGAATCTTTATTTGGACTTTTTATTACTTCTGATATTTATTTTTTCTATTCTTGCAGCTTGTTGACTAGATTCATTATTGCTTAAATTATTGTCTAGTTCAGAAACTTTTATCTTATAAAACTGCTCTTATGAGGCTTCTATTTCTTTTGTAAAATATTTATTGATATTCTATATGAGTTTGTATTTATAAATAAAAAGCTATTGCTTTAATGACTTTGTTAGGTCTTGATTGATATAAAATATATTACTATATCCCCTCTTCTTTTGAGTATATGAGGGGTTTTAAATATATAACATATCTTTACTTTAATATATTTGATTACTTATATAACTAAACTAGTCATGATATTGTGTGTTCTATATAATTTCAATTATTAGAAGTTTCATTATTTGATAATATTATTAATTTTGTTATTATTTGAGTCATGTTGAGTAAAGATAATCTAATTGTTTTTTAATTGATATGAATTATCTATTCTTTTTTTTTTTTTATACCCTAAATCAGACTATATATGTATGCTTTATTAAACATTTATATAATTTTTATTAGTAAATGTTTTACTAAAGCTAAATCTCTATCCAACTTATTCATCTTTGTTTTAAATTTCTTAAAAATTCTAAGTACAACTTTGAAAGTAATTTATCACTTTATTAGTAGTTCAGGTATAAACCCTTCCAACTGTTAACTTTATTGCCTATAGATTACTATTGCAGATGTGAATTATCCATTCTTTTTTCATATTAATATATTATTAATATAATATTATTCAAGCTTTAATTCTTCTTTATAATCTCAATTAATTATAGATATGAATATTTGTTATCTCTCTATATCTTTAAAGAATAGATTTAATCACATATCGTGAGTAATTTTAATCAATGTCAATAAGGATTACTATTAAAAATCTCTTGTTCTTCTTTTCTTTTTGCTGAAAATTTTTCTTAAATATAGGTATGAGATATTTATCTAATTTTTTATCTCTAAGAATATAGCTGTAATTATTTTATTCCTCTTTTTTGTTAGTCTTTTCTAGATACTATATAGTATTTTTTTCTTTTTTATAATAAAAAGTTATTCAGGTATTGTAATTAAGAAACTTTTTTTTGAAAGGCTTTAAGTCTTTTGATAATTCCAATATGTTTTAGATATAGATCACTTATTCATGTTCTTATTCTCCTAGAAATCTAATTGTAGATACTTCCATCTTATATTTACCATTTTTTTATATGAAATGAATTTAGGCTAAATAATTTTGATTTATTTTTTGTGACATATATGAACTATACTGTAATATTATTTTCTTTGATTTTTTCAACAAATTTTTTTATTTTAACTTGATTTTCTATTGCCTTTTCTTCTATTTCAATTTAAATATTGAAAAGAATTTCTATGATTATTGTTGATAGAACTTGTATATCTATTTTCCTTTTTGAAAGGTCTCTGATTGCATAATTATTTGCTATTATTGATTGCTTCTTTGGGAAATATAAGAAGCTTGCTGTGATTTTTCTTTCTAATATATTATATTAAAATACTTGTCCTATAGAAAGAGAGTTAAAAGGGCTTCTGCTTTGCCTTGTCTCTGAGCCCATAAGTAAAAAATATATTGTTTAAGAACTATAGTCCTAATAAAGATAGTTTAATTAATATTTAGAATTATAGTAATAATACTATCTAGAATCAAGTATCTACTTGATCCTAGGATCCTATTTGAGATATTATCCATTATAGATATATATTATAAATAGTTTATATAGCCTATAATATTTGTTGTTAATTATATTTGTCTAATCATTAGATCAGTATATCTATAATATGTAATTTTCTTTTCTTCATTATTTGCATTGACTTATGCTTTTTCATAGTCATATTGAATTATATGTTATAAAAAAATAAGTCATTTATTTTCTTATAGTATTATATTTTAATTAGATATGTATCATTGTTTATTCAATTCAAGTTGATCAATATTGTTTAAAAAAACAGTTTAGTTAAAACAATTAAGATTGAGAAGTTAATCACATTTTGATCAGATTATCTATTTGATATATAAACAAATTATTGTGTTTTTGAATAATATGTTTATGTTTTATATGATATAGTGATTATTATATATTGTTATTATAGTGTTTTGATGTTCTTTACTATTTAATAAAAGAGACTTAAACATTTTTCTAGATATTATAAACCTTGAGTTTGAACTAATTTATTGGTTTGATCTATTGTTTATATGACTTTTCTTGATGTTAAAAAAGGCAATAACTTGTATTAATATGACTAAGAGCTTGAAGAGTTAAGATTGGATTTTAAAGAGCTTACTGTAAATTAGTTTTCTTTAAGTTTTTTTTTTCTTTATAAAAAAAGAAAATCTATAAAGTATAGATAAAGTATATTAATATTTTTTTATTTCTTATTACTAAAAGATTAGATACACTAAGAACTAGTATTGTATAGTTGTTTCTTGTTGTTTCTGGTTTTTATTATAAGTTTTTTTTATGTTATAACTAGCTTTTTTTGTTTTTCATGAAGATTATCAAAAAAAAAAATTTTTTTAGAAAAACTAGAAATCAATAGAAAGAGTTTTTTTTTTTTTTATCTTTTTTGAATTTGTTTTAATTATATATTCTTATATACTGTATATATTGTTGAACTATAAAATTTTGTTATATTATCTCTTTTGTACCTAAAATAATTTCAATACCTCAAATCAAATATTACGATCCTTCTGGTAACCTGAAGATAAAGATCTTCAAGAACACGACTAAAATATTGATAATTGATTTTGCTATTAGTAAACTTAGTATCAAGTACTCTATAATATCCTATAGTTCTATATTATCATATATAACTATTATTTTATTTTTTTTTTATCGCAAATGAGCATTAAATGTGGACTTTTATTAGAAATTTAATTCATTAGCTTGACATTAATAGTC
>CAJVPT010005945.1:0-11579 GCA_910592055.1 Acaulospora colombiana
AAGAAGACAAATATACTTTAACACCAACAAAAAACAGATGATTAGAAACCTACTAGATAATTCAAAAAGACATATCATACTAGACAAGCTAATAATGCAAACACTGGAGGAAACAATCATCACAAACTCAGAAAAAATCAAAGAAGCAGTCAGAACACACTACCAGAACTGAACTAGTAAACGCAATATCAAGATGATCCATTTCACAATATAGGAGGAAGAATACAAACCACTGCAACAAGTGAAAAGGAATAGTACACTAATACAACCAACACCATCACAGTAGAGAAGATCCAAGAGATACTCAGGAAATGCTCCAACAAATTAGCACCAGAACCACTAGGAATCCCCTATATTGCACTTAAAAAACTTACTAAAGAAACAATAAACTATATTGCAGACCTTTTCAATAATGTATTACAAACAAGCAAAGTACCAAAGGAGTGGAGTCAGGGTAGTATATATCCCATCTCCAAACCAAAACCATGGAAAAACAATATCAATATAATATGACTGATTACTCTTCTTGAAACAATATGGAAAATATTCACAAAAATCATTAACAACAGATTAGCAAAAATCCTCACCACCTCCAAATCTTATCTGAGCACAACTGGGCAGCCCTTCCAGGTTATAGCATACACAAAGAACCCATTCACATAATTAGAACAATCCAAGATAATGTAAAACAACATGGAAACAAAATATAGATCTTGAGCCTAGACATGGTAAAAGCCTTTGACTCAATAAACATCCAAAGACTCAAATTAGCACTTCAGTGAATCAAATGCCCAGACATTATCACTCAAATTATTATGAACATCTGTGAAAACAGACAAAACTATGTTATTATACTATTTGGACCCTCACCACAATACACAGTAGAAGATGAAATCAATCAAGGAGACACTATATTATTTATACTCTGGAGAATCTTTTATGATCCACTCTTATCCTGAATCTCAAAAACATGAAAGAGATACACTCTCTTATCAAAAAAATGGAAGGAACCTATAGTATCACCAGCCATCTCAACCCAAAACATCTCATGCCTAGCATTTATGGATGACACTACCCTAATAGCAAACAATCAAAAAAGACCACAAAAAATAAGCAACATCTGCTCAACCTTTTTCACAATCAATGATATTCACATCAACATATTCAAATCAAATCTTGTAGTTCTCAACTCTGCATACGACCCAAACAATCAGATTCTAATTCAAGAACAACCAATCACAATGCTCCTACCAAATCAAGTAGCCAGAATTCTAGGAATATATCTGGAAGACAAAGGAGCAAAAACATATCAAAAACATTTGATAAAAGAAAAAACACTTAAATATGCTAACACAATCAAATGGAAAGCAACAACAGACAAACAAATCAGAAACCTACATAATCAAGTCTGAATTCCAATGGTAACATACATTCTATCGAATATGGTCTACAGAACCAAACTGTAACAAAATCATAAGCATGCTAAATCCTATTTACAAATATAAACTCAACTTGGCAAAAACAGTACCCAACTCAATCCTACACAACCTATTGGAATACAGATTCTTCCATCTTTGGGACAGAAAACTCCTACTCCATGCCAACAACTGGTACAAAAGAATAAATAGACAATATATTATAGGAAAAATAATCAACATGTGTCTACAGAAAGTGCAAAATAGATGGTGTTCAAGCAAATCTATAAAAAGCATACAATTCACAGATCCATTCTTATCTCAAGGACACGACTTTACACATGACCTCCTTTTTCTCCTGAGACAATATGGATATACAGGAATGGCACAAAACCTCCAAACCTTTAAAAAAACAGATACAACTATCGAAAAAATAACAGAAACAACATGGTACAATAAACACAGAAAACAGCTGGCAACAAACCAAATCCTCTTTCTGAACCAAATTACTAACTACACAGGACTTAGACTAGCAGCATGGGTGGAAATAATCACAGCAAACAAAAAATCCAATAAAAAAACACCCAACTGGTTCAAAGAAATCCAACAAAATCAAAAAATCTTAACCCTGATCAAAAACAGATGAATACACACACTGTTATGAGTCACGTGAGTGACACGATTTATGCGTAATGGTCTAGAATCCAAAAATCTAAAAGTCTGGTAGGAAATATTGAGTATTATAAGGTAAGAAACTATAGATAAGGCTCAGGTACTGATAAGGGAACTATGTGTATCTGAAAAAATATGGAAAGTTTAGCAAAGCTTAGGGTTAGTATAGTCGATTATAAAGTAGATAGCCTATTATTAGTTAGAAAAGTATAAATAGCTTACCAATGTATGCCAAAAAGGCAGAGCTGAATGTGTTAGGAAAACAGCCCTCTTTGAGAAGAGAGCTAAATGTGTTAGGAAAACAGCCCTCATTAAGAATAGAGATAAAAGTTAATGATATACCAAAGAACCAGAACACAATAAAGAGACATTTATCTTCGACCAAGTCAATCACCACGCCTCTTCCTTCCTTAAGTGTTCTTTATAGGAGATATTCTCTTCTTTGTGTCATTTGTGAATATTCTTGAGAAGTTTGGGTTATGCGAGGTGCTATGAATTAGCAATAAACTCGCCGGGATAGCCCACGACAACACAAACCAAAAAATTAATTACAGATTAACAATAGAAATACCAAATCAAGAAATTAAATGGATTGCATCACAAGGTACCAATACAAGCATAATTGGCAGAAAGCGTGTCATACAACAAAATACAGTCAAACTTCAACATTATACCAGAACCAACAACAACTGCTCTCTCCTTAAAGAATGTGATGGATACCCCTTAAACACTTTAGGAAAACAAGGAGAATGTATCTTCTACAAAGAAAAGAACAGCTTGATTAACATCACAGTCCACAAAAGTAAAAATAGCTCAAGAAACTCACCTCCAAAAAACTTTGCCAAAGAAGCAGAATATCACCTGACAGCCTCAACAACATCCTCAATGTCAAATTTACATATCCAAATCTCCCTTAACCACCAACTATCCTCAACAACCAAATAGAGATTGACAAAACTATCATAAAAAAATACCTCAAGACAACAGAGCGAACGATCAAGGAATTGGCAACAATACAATATAAAATAAGAAATCTCCACAAAATCTCAGTCTATACAGATGGATCTTTAGACACAAACCAGAACATAGAATTTGGTTGGCACATTATCCAAAGATCAGATACCAGCTTCCAAGAAAAAATAAAGAAGTTCCCATCTTCCACAAGAGCAGAACTTGCTGCAATTCTTACTTTCCTTATAACAGCACCTGCCAACTGCACAATCACCATCTGCAATGATAGTCAAGCAGTTCTGGGTGCAATCAACAAGGCACAAATTAATCCAGCTAATCTGCGAATACTCAAAAACAACAACTTAATCAACTCTATAATTCATATCATAGAAAAACAAAAATTTACCATAATCTGGAAAAAAATTAAAGCTTATAGTAATGACAAATACAATGATAGAGCAGATCTCCTGACAAAAGAAGCAACCATACCGGAAAAAGCATTCGAGATAGTATGCATACCAATCAAAAGCAACACAATGAGCTGAACACAAGAATAGAATGGATATACTCTTGATAACACAATTAAATTGTCAATCAAAAATTTAATTAGAATAAAACATATTCTCAACTGGAGAATCCTGGATCGCAACTCTTAACAACTGATAGCACCTCCATACTAAATGACATTGCATGTGAGATCTCACTCATCAACAGGTCATCCTCCAAACTTACAAGACCCACCAATCAAGAAGATCACAACAATAGATCCTTTAGATACAGACTTTGGAACCTTGAACTACTCACCAAGGACAAACTATACAGAAGAGTGGCAAACACCTATATGAACAACCAATGTCTCAACTACTAACAAACAGAAACCAATATATACTGTATGATATGCAGGGGAAATGGAGCAGACATCTACAAAGAATTACAACAAATAATAAATGAAAAAGTCAGTAGTAGAGCAAATATACTCACATAACACAACCTCAATAAAGAACTCAACAAACAAACAAAACTCTAAACAAATAAAGTCAAGGATTATATAGCAAGATGCACTCTTACAATAGACTTAATAAAGAGTATAAAAAATACACACTGGCAGAATATCACAAGGAAACCATCAAAAGCATTATCAACAGACTTCTTGACATACAACAAAAAAAATAGAACCATAGATGTGATAACTTTATACAATGGGAAAAGAAACACAACATCACCACAAAAGGCAAAAGACAATGGCAACCTATAACTATGAAAAAGAATATACACAAATCCTGTATCTCAGGAATCAACGCAATAATTGCACATGCCAGCTATCACTGAATTAACTGGAACACAATTTATTCATTTAAAACAAAATTTTTATAGGACAGGTAGAGCCTTGGCAAATTAGTCAGGTATATATCAGTACTTGGCAATAAGCCACATGGTAGGAATATTTTCTTAGTGAGTTTACTCAGATAGATAGAATGATAAATTTGTATAAAATAAATTTGTACATACTTATTATAAAAACATCGAATAAACAAGGTGTAAGCCACCCATTCAAAAAAAAAAAAAAAACTGCAATATATTAATGTAAAATAAATTTATCTTCTTTTGTATCATATACTTTATTTTTCTAAGCACGATACAAAACTTTCTTTGATATTTTCACCTATATGCATGCCTCAGATTTGTACAAAATCTAATGTTATATTATGCATTTCCAATTATTGCTTATAAAATATATAGTTATCACTAGAAATGTCTTTATCGAAGTTGATGTCCAAATATCGAGAGTAAAGAAAATACGACTCTTCACTTCTTACAAATTTTTTTTAATTTTTTCTTAATCAATTAAGTACGAATCTATTATATATGTTTTAACAGTTGCAGCAACTGGTATTTTAGTTTTTTGTGAAATTGATTGGATAAATATATAGAATACTGGCTTTTCTATAATTGTAAAAAGGTGTTGGTTTATAACATCTATCAAATAAGATTTTGTTTTATTTTTTCAGGTCATATATTTACTATATAAAAAATAAATTTTAGCATAGTTTTAAATTTAATAAATATACTGTATTTATACTGATCACTATAATATTAAAAAATTTTTCAATTAAAGGTTTATTAGAATATGTATTTGTTTTTATCGGGTGGTTTTTTTCTAAGTGTTTAAAAAGATTAGAAGTGTTACCTTCACTACAGATATATTTGATGCTGCAATAATTGCAAGAAACTTTTTTACTTTCATTGAAATCGGAATTCTTTGTAAAATAATTCCACACTTTACTTTTATAATTTATTTTATTACTCAATGATATTTTCAAAAAACTACTTGTAGCAATATTACTAGTATCACTCAATTTATAGCTATCTAAACTGAAACTTTCATTATTTATGGTTCTTCTAAAAGTTTGAGTCTACTTATTATATTTTTATTATAAATTTCAACTTTGATAATTTTTAAATCATTAACTATATAGTCAAAAATTATAAACCTTATATATATATATATATATTTTTTTTTTTTAAAACAGGCTCATGCCTAACTTTATTGGATCCCAAATTACAAATTTACATTGCGCAAAGCGTGAATACATGGATGTATATTCAGGGAGGATAAATATAATGATAAGCTAAAGTTATTCTAAAGCTACTTCGAGGCTTATTGCCCTTTCTTTTTTCAAAGAAAAACCAACATTCCTAGAGTGTGCTGGTATAAAAAATGAAAATAAAGAAAAATAAAAGAAAAATAATCAGACATGTGAAATGTATCAGTCTTGTTTCTTGGCACATGCCTGTCTTGTTCAAACTCTCCTCATGAAAAGGTCTAGGGGGAAGAGACTTCTACTGAGTCTTTTACAGAAATAAGGTGGAGGCAGAAGAGAAGACTTTACAGTTTTAAGGCTTGTGGGGAGGGAGTAATCAGGAAGGCCCAGGTGGTATATTGGTGTCTGCATGAGTGACTTGAAGTCTTCCAATATATCGTCAATTAAATCCATTCCTATCTAAATATGGGATACTTACCCATCTGTGCCCCTTATTTCAGATTTAATTCCTTATAGAAAGGACAGTACCTAGCCTTGTGGTAGACATACCCTGCTGGTGGCCATTGGTATTAGTGATCAACGAGGATCTCCCTGATTATTCAGCCGGCTCGCACGTCACTGCTGATATTTTTGGACTTGAGTTTTGATTGGTGTAGCGGCATTAGCCTTCCAGTCTTCCAGCTTGGGATTTTTTGAAGATAGGATGAAAACTTCCTGAGTTACTTTGCGTATAAGCTTTACCACTAAGTATCCTTGATAGCTCCATGCTTTCTCTGATTTAGACTTTTCAGATAGTAGGAGTGGGAACCTACCTGACATACAATCAGGATGTAGGTGGCTCTGACTTGAGAAAAGGTCAATCAAGTATCTTGTGACCTTTACCATGGTCGGACGGACTCTTCCTTGTGTCCAATAATGTGTCAATACCATATCCTGTATCCACCCGCACCAAACAAAATGACTTATGGTGGACCCAGGTTCTTATGGGACTGAGGAAATGCATTCAGACATGTGAAGTGGCCAATAGGAGCTTGTTTACAATCTTGTCCAATGTGTTTTACGTCGACCAATCAGAGTTGGCGAGATCTGTGCTACCCAAAATTTCAGGGTCAAGCTGGGGTAGGCAAAATTCTCCAAAAAGCCGTGAAAAAGATAGTTTTGAGAGGCCACAACACCAATCAAAGTGTGAAAAGTTGAGTCCTTTGACTGGTTTTAACCTCTGTTATCTCCACCATAAATAAGAGGTGGAAGGTACTCCACTGTTGGTCCTTTTTCCTTTAGGAACTTTCTTGCCATGGGTAGTAAAGGTGGAAGCTGAACTTTGCAAGCCACAAGAGTTCAGTTTTTTCAAAGGAGGATTGTAGACAAGAGGGAAGGGATGGTGAGAGAGTCCTAGGAGAACTTTTGGATTGGTTTTAAAGAGAGTAGTAAGACTTTATTAGTATAGAAGTATTGAAAACTTCTTGCAAACGTCTTTTTTGTGTGTGGTCAGAGGATCAGCGGAAAGAGTTTTCATAAAATTTATATATATTATATTTTAATACTTATTCTATTTCTTGTAATTTTTTGACCTGTGGGTCTATAGTACAGTGGTAGTGCTCCCAGGTTACAATCACAAGGTCTATAGTTCAATACCATATGAGGGCCATGTAAAAGATTTAAGAAATGAAAAAACCATCTATGATGCAAAACACAATCAGGTTTAAGAAAACACCAATCATCTCCATTCCAGTTTCATACAAACAGGTTTTTCTCACTATAAAAGGCACAATCTATACAGCTGAACACAAACAAATCCAAGAAAGATACTAAAACTGGCAATAGCACCACGTCCATCAGAATCATTTAAAAGGTGTACTTCTCCTTTCACGGAACTAGCAAGTCAAGTCTGGCAAGTTAGTTGAGAGGAATCTGAAAGGATTGAAGATCCAAAAATATGTGTGTCTAGGTTTTCTAGATAGGTAGTAGTAGAAATTTAATCTGAACGAATATTTCTAGGCAACAAGCCATCTGGTGGATCCTTTAAAAGTAGGGTTCTAGGAATATTTGTCAACATAAATAATATAAATATATATTTCCTGCAAATTAAATTTGTAAATTACTATATCAAGCTAATAAATGAGGCTAAGCTTCTGTTTCAACATTTCTTATAATTTTTTAAAAAAATTTTTATTAATATATTCTAAAGTTTTATTATTGCTAAATATCTTTATTTTTTTATTAATTATTATATGATTTATAATAACAGTCAATCAAAATTCTCCAAAAGTAAAAATTTAATAAAGAAAGAAATTTTTGAACAATAATAAAACTTTAAAAATTACATATCAAAAATTTTTAAAAAAATTATAATAAATAAAACTAGTATTAAGATATAATATATATGAATTTTATAATTTTTGATTGTATAATTAAGGATTTAAAAATTATTAAAGTTTAAATTTATAATAAAAACATAGTAAGTAGACTCAAACTTTTAGAAGTAACTATATTTCATTAGAATTATTGAAAGAAGGAACTTTTGTATTTTATTTTATTTTTAATGTACAGTAAATAATACCAATAATATTGCAAGAAGAAAAATATTATAAAAAATATCACATAATTTTAAAAAAATGTAAAGGTGTTAAAAGAATATAAAAAAAAATCAGTAGAAGTTTTTTTTAATTACTTTAAATATCTACATTTAAATATAGTTAAACTGCTAAATTTTATTTGAACCTGGCTAGGTTTTAAAACTTAAAATCTGATCAGATACAAAATTTAGAATCTGATTAGATCAGATTTCAAAATTGGAAATCCATATCCGATTTGTATACAAATAGATTAAAAAATTTAAAATCCGATCTGATTTATTTAAAACAAATCCATGTATCATTAAGATTCAGATAAAAATTGTGATCCCTAATTGGGTACAAAACTGTTTTTTGAATTACTCAGAAATGGTCTTCTATTTAATAGCATCACATTACCATTATTGTTCTTAAAATATATTATATACTATTCTTCAGCTTTATTCTGAAAGTAAGCATAGCATATACAAATCAATTTTTTGCCTTTCTATGGATTAACTATTATAGCCTTTTTAAAGAAAATCATCCAAGTTATAGAATCTTGAATTCCATCATCAGAGAAAGGTTCTACTTGTAGTATTTGAAGTGTGAGAGCAAAGGATGTTGTTTAAAGTAATCATAGATGTTTTTGGATATTGTCATTATTGTATAGGTATATATATTATTAAGAGGAGTAAATATAGTAGATAGAATAGCAAAAGAAGAAGAAATAGAAATAGAAGTATTAAAAAGTGATTCAAGATATAAGAGTTCATTAAAAAATAATAGGTTTTTGAAATAATTGTAAGTTTTGAGTAGGCTAAAAGAAAAATAAGCTATCCAAAATATACAATTAATAGATAAATTAGATGGTTCAAGGGGATCAACAGTAAAGAGATTGGATTGTATAATAGCAGATAAGAGTTTTAAATAAATGTTATCAAAGAAATAAATATATATGTATCAAATACTAAAAATTGATTTTTTGATAGTAGTGGATTTAAAATGAAAGGTAGAAGTTTTTAAAAATAGGAGAAAGTTCCTGGGATGGGCAATAAATTAAACAAGAGTTATTAATATAAGAAGGATAAATTTGATTAATGTTGATATTTGGATATGTTTTATAAAAAGTATTATGTATACTATTAGTAATAAAGTTGTTTTTTAAACTATTAATATAACAAAATTCAAACCCTTTGCTAGACTTTAGATTTCTGAATCACTTTTCAAATGAATAATTCCAATATTGAGTAAAGCTTCCTGATTGTTCCCAGAGAATAGTTTACAGAGTAATGAATCTCATAATCATTATCAATTTGTCAACCTATCTAATAACCTCCAAATCAGATAGATAGACAGGACATCTATAGCAGTAATTCACTTTAAATTGAGAAAGAATACCTCAGTTGTAGTATACTAAAGTTGATAATTTAATGATACTAGCAGTTATACAAATATATTTAAAGAGGCTTTAGATGATTTGGTTTAATTAGAAGGTTTATTCAAGATATATAATGTCAAGAATAAAAGAATTCAGTAGATAAAACCTTGAATTAACTGCTTTAGACAGCTGACTTTTATATATATAATTGAATATTAATTATTTGGTGACCAAAGTAATCAAAATAACCAAACCTGTCAGATTTATTAAATTAGACTAATATGTCAGATTTGCTCACTTTTTTTTTATTTTTAATTTATAAAGTCCTACCATTAAGTTTTTATTTATTTATTAGTACAGGCTTATGTACACAAATTTAATTGCAAGTCTATACATTTATGAAAGGAAAAAAATATTATAACTCAATATTCTATTACTAGAAACCCTGTGACTTGCTGCAGTTCACCTTGGTGAGCGCTAGTGTGTCAAGACTCCACTAGTCCTAATATGAATAGAAAAGAAGAAATAAGGAAAACAGCTGTTTTTCAATGTTTTTTCTGTTATGATGTTCATTAGTTCTATATATAGTTTCTTGAACCTGTCCTTTAAGTGTTTCTTAAGATCAATTTGGACCTGTTCTGGTTCCAGATCAGCCTTGAAGCTTCTGATGGCCTGTGTTATTGGTGAGTCTGGGCTTCGTGGTATAGTTCATTGCTTTTCTGTTTTACTGTTGGCTCACTTTTTCTGATGTTTCAGTTTTTTGTTTATGGTTTGACTTTTTTTCCATTCTATTATAATGTTAAATCTGAGTTTTCAAGCTTCCTGTTTGGCTTGCCAGAACTTGTGTATTGCTTCTTGAATTGCTTCCAGTGCTCTGGATCGGTCTTTTGTTATAGTCTCTGCTATTTGTATCATGCCATGTGTTATAACTCTCCTAACAATATCCTTCCATTCGATTTGGTGCCCTGTATTACTGTTTTCCTTGTATTCCTGTATTATTGGTATTCTTTTCCATTTGTTTTGGATTGGTTCTATTTGTTTACCTTCAGCTTTTACTGCGCATTTCTCTGTCAAGTCCTGTATAAGCTCTTCTTGAAGTCTTGTTAATGTTGTGCCACATTGAAGAAATAGTCATTTGTTTCTCGTGCTGTTTGCAAATTTTGCATTTATCATTGGGATAAATATTAGGACGTCTTTCGTTTAGTTTGTCCATAGTAGGTAGTTCTCCTATCCATGTTTTAATTCTGAATGATCAGTTCATATGGTCTCTTATATTAGTTGATAATGCTGTAATCGCTGTTGGCATTAGGAGCTCCAAAGTTATAGGCCAGTGGATTTCTTGAGATTTCTTCTGGTTTAGCCAATCCTGGTTTCTTTGTAGTGTTTGCCATTTACTTACCCATTTGTTTTTAATAATTTGTCTCATTAGGGCTTGATTTTGATATCATATTGTTTTTGGTTCTATCTGTAAGTATGTTCGTTAATATAGAAGTTTTTGTATTTATTGTTATAATGTGTTTGGGTTTGTCTGTTAGGTTCGCCGAGGCCAGATAGTTTGCCTTTTCATTGCCTAGAATGCAGAGTAACTCTTGACTTTTGCCCAGATAATTTTAAGTTTTTTCATTTTTATCAGGTCCTTAATGGTACTGCTAAGGATTTGATTTTACTGATATGTGTTCCTTTGGTATCTTCTCTGTGGTGGAGGCTCTCCTAGTATATTGATTGCTGCCTGACTATCTGTGAAAATTGTGATTGTTTTGTAGGTGCTAATGGTACTTATTGCGGTCATAATAGTCATTAGTTCTGCTCTTGTGGATGAAGGGGTATTGTATGTTTCTGCTTGAAATTCTGCTACTTGTTTTCCTTCTTTAGTGGTTATGATCCAGCCAAGTCCTATTCTGCTTCTTTCTGGATGTCTTGTGAAAGAGCTATAAGTGTATATCTGTAAATTATTTAGTTCACTCAGGTCTTTTGCTATGGCTGAAAGCTGATATGTCTTTTTGAATTATCTAGTAGGTTTCTAATCATCTGTTTTTTGTTGGTGTTAAAGTATATTTGTCTTCTT
>CAJVPT010005946.1:0-11571 GCA_910592055.1 Acaulospora colombiana
AAAATGGCTTGATAACCAGTTTCTAATGGATTTGGTTTTTGAAAAACAAGAACATAATTAATTATATTAATTAAACAGGTTTGATATGTAAATTTTAATACTATTTATATATAAAATAGTATTTAATATATTAAATAAAAATCTTATTGACTTTAATTATGATTATTAAAATTATGTTTATTGAAGTTTAAAAATAGAATTACATTTATTGAAAAAGCAATTGTTAAGACAGATAACTTTTAAAGCACGTATTGTTGTCATAATACTAAAATTACAAGTAGAAGTATTGTAATTATTGGCCTGATACAAGTATTGTAATTGTTAAAAATTAATAATATAATAGATTAATATTATAAATATAAATATAAATCTATATAAAATCTGAGATATATGATTGATGTGATTGATTTATAAAAAAAAATTGCAATCAGTTTATAAAAAAAAAATTGGGATTTATTTTATTGTTGTTGTTAAATAGTTTCTTCTAATGACTAATATAAGCAATAAACTAGCTACCCTTTTATTTTAATCAACTTTTTGTAGCTATTGCTTGATATATATATTTATTTTTTTTATATTTTATATTTTATATAGTCATTTAACAGCCAGCTTTAACTTTGTTGATTTCCAGTCATATTGACTATTAACTACAGGTAAACAATACTTTAATAATATTATATATTATAGATCTTATATATCTATCTAACAAAAATACAATTTTTTTCCCAAAAGCCACATGTCAATCTCCAAAATGTGATTAATAAACTATAAGTATTTTGATCTAAAGAATATTTTTTCTTATTAGTCTAAAAACTATTATCAACTTGGATTTCTCGTTAAATACTAATTTTGATCTCTGGTCATAAGATACTAATAAAGATCTTTTTTTTGAATTATGTATCACATGATATGAGTATTGATTCCATAGTCCTGGAGATACATATATAAACAGTTCTACAAATATTATAATTATTCTATTATTAGTATAAATTAGTGATACTAACATAGTTTTCATAGTTAGTAATGCTCTTAACAAACTTAGCAAACTTAGCAAATATACTATTTATAGTGATTATAGATTTTAAATATATAATTGATAGCAAATGGTTATAATAGTTTAATATTAATAGAATCTCAAGAACTCACACTACTCTCGAAGACACAACCATTCTTCCATTCCAAAATTGATACAAATAGTTTTTTTACTCTCATATAACACAAAATACTATTGAACTCATACTCTTTTTCTGAATACACTTGATATTGGTGACAGATTATAATCACTAGGATCAAAAGAAAGATATACTTCTTCTTTCTTGGAACTAGCAAATCCACCATAACATGTTAGTTGGGAGGACTCTGGAAGGATTGAAGACCCAATAAAGGATGTTTAGTTTTTTTCTAGATAGTAATAATAGTAGAAATTTAATCTAACCAAATATCTCTGGTCAACAAGTCATCCAGTAAATCTATTAAAAATTGGATTTTAGGGAGTTTAGTAACATAAATGATATATGGTTCCACATAATAATCTTTGTAATCTCTGCATTAATTTGTATATTACTTTATCAAAGTCAATAAATATGGCCAAGCTTCTATTTAAAAAAATAGTTTAATATCAAATATTGCTATATTTGGTAGTAGCTAAAACAGTATACAGTATAGGCATCCAAAAATCTTGAGATATTAGTATCAAAACATATATTCAAATTATCAATAGTATCTTATAAATAAAATACTTGTTCTTGTCCTTATACAATTACAAATATTTCTTTGTCTCTTTTTTGATCCTTTCTTCTTTTTCTTAACTCCTCTATTAATAAAGATATTATTAAGATATCTTTATTTTTATTTTTCTTAGAAACTATAGTATATTTATATTAATGAAGGATTCCAACTCTATATTTTTCTATTTTAGTTTTCAATTATCTGTTTAATTTAGTTGAAAAGGAATTGAGCAGGTTGACAATATGTTATTACTATTAATTTATTGTTGCTAGTACTAACTATAATATTTACTTTTAATCAAGAAAGATAATCCAAAAAGAATACATAAAAGATGGCTAAAAGATAAAAACTAGTCATTATGGATACGAATGGTAGAGCTGATCAAAAAGAAAAATCTAGATCTAAAGCTTACCAAGGTCAAGGCATATTACAATAATCCCTATAATGATGAAGTAGATGCTTTAGCCAAAAGTGCCCTCAACTTGCCCGCAATAGAATGAAAGAGTCTCACTTCCTACAAAATCCTTATAAAAATCAAGTGGAAAAACAAGATACTAGATAATTCCATAAGACAATTTATCAAAAAGATAAATAATAAGACCACAGTATATCAATGGACAGCACAGAATAGAATCGAAAAGAAATGGAGTCATCAGATCAAAAAACAACAAGAATACACTTGGGATCTAGCATGGAAAAAAATGAATGGGTATACATGGGACACATCTTTCAAAGACTTATAAAGAAAGAGCTTTCTCATTAAATTAATGAGTGATGAGCTACCAACTCTGAGTAAGCTGGCAATAAGAAGACCGGATCTGTATAAGCAAGTGAAATGTATTGTATGTGGCCTCCATAAAAAAGAAACAATTGATTACCTGCTAGAATATCCAGCTTACAAGAACAGATGCAAGAAGCATGAAACAAAGGTCTCGAAGGGGTTTTGAAGAACTTTAGAGAACTCCTACAAGAAAGAAAAAAGGAAGTGGCTGAGAAGAATATAAGACTAATAATAGAGGATAGGAAAGAATTGGAAGAAATAGATAAGTAGATATCCAGGCTGGTAGAACAAGCTTTGACAACTAGCCAAGATATGTTGAGCTTCTTTGTAGAATTGATAAGAAGCAACTTGTTCTTGAGATGGCAGATCTTATATATCATGGCAAAAGAATTAGAAAAGAAGCAAGAAAATGAATAAAGAAGATGCAAAGTACAGTATGCAACCAATTCTATAAAAAGGTTTGGAACATAAGATACGAAAAAATCATAAAATAGAAAAGAACACAGGGAATCCAAAGAAATGATAAAATGAAAAGACCTCCAAGCCTTCCTGGTTCAAAACCTAAAATTGCATCACCAGAAAGAAGAGGTGCTCCATTAATAGAAGAAGAAAAATTAGAAGATCAAGGTCTCACTGATATCTTATCAAAAGGAGTTAGATTTGAAATAAAATAGTTGGATTTTGAGTTCTGTCAGAACTGCAAAGAGTGATCTACAGTAGTGACCTGTAGGCAATGATATTAAAAGTTGGAAGAGTCTTCACCTGAACTTTTAATGGAGCAAAAAATCACTTCCAAAGTTGCATTTAGAGTAATTACTAAGACAAGTAAGCTAGTTAAAGTTTTAGCTTTAGTGATTCATACTATATGTACAACTTATAATTGTTTAATAAAACACACATAACTAGCCTGACAGAGGGTTTAAAAAATATATATATATAATATTTACTTTTAATTTCCAGTTTTTTTGATCTTCAGTTGTAATTGATTACAAGTTTTTAGCTTATACTATAAATAAGTAAGCAATATTTATCAATGCTATAATACTCTACTATTACTTTATTGCTATTAGTATTAATTGTAACACTATTCAAGTAATATAAATTAAGTTAACAAAACTCAAAAAGCTATAAAAAATCATTGATTTCTTTTTATAAATGATAAGTGGAAGAAATTTTTAAATCGATATATTCTTTATATATTGTATTAGTTAAGTATACTATATGCTTCCAGTAAGCAACTATGAACTAGTATAGGCAAGTCCATGTTAATACAATATAGTACTTGCAAGTATCAATACAATATCAATATTGCTTTTAGAGAAAAATCCTAGATTAGTAGCTAATGCTTGTATCAATATTGGAGTAGGAATGGTATAGCAAAAATATCTTATGCATTTAGTGAGAAACTCTAAACTAGTACAGGCAAGCTTGTTGTCATATACTGCTTGCAAATGCTAGTGATACCATTTGTTTTTAGTGAGAAATCCTGAATCAGCATATAAAATTTTATTGATAACAGGTTATATTTTGGCTATCAATTTTTTATTTTATATTAGTAGAGTACTATATATATTAAGCTAATTTTATATACCTCAATTTAGAAACCTTCATTGCTGCTCTCAATTTTCTTCAAAAATATGATAATCCAATAAAATATATTATATTTTTAAGTAAACCAATATATAACTTGTTGAATATTCACTTGATTATTTTTGACTCCAATATCAATACTTATTAGAATGTAAATATAATAAAAATACTTGTATATATTTTTAAGTTTATTAGCAATACAACCATATTAGGTCAACTGGTGAAGAGATTTTTCGAGATTCTTGATTACTTATAATAATAACTTAAAAAATACTGCTACTGCTTTAAGAGTCAACATTGTTGATGCAAAAAAATTAAAAAAAAAAAACTCATAAGAATTTTGTAAGTTAAAATTTTTGCAATTTTTTTGAAGCTATATAAACTTAACTAAATTACAAGTTAGAAAAATTTTATTAACTCAAAAGTATTTTGAGGAGATATATATAGTAAAAATAATATATCTTGACCTTTTTTCTGATTATGATAAAAAAAAATAAAGGAAAGTAAATATTTGAAAAAAAATAAATTTTTTGCTTTTTCATATATCTGTGATTGATACTATCTCCTGTCTTTCAAAAATAATAATAAAAAAATAAAAAAATAATAGTCCATAATAGAGTCTCAAACAAAATAATACTAGCTATATACCGAAATCATATTGATTCTTATATACTTGAACTTATAAGAAGCATAATTATTGATATATTTGTTTTGCACTAACAAGTTACCTGATTATTAGAAATCAAAGAATTGAATCAAGGTGTCTTAATAGCTATAGAATATACATATATTTAACTAAACTTAAGTTTTTAATTTTTAAAACTTTATTAATATTAATATTTGTAAATATCTTTCAACAAAAGAAAGTGGAATTTTTATCTTTTTTTTTTTTTTTTTTTTTTTTAATGCTGGCTTTGCCATACTTTATTGAAACTTATAGATAGAAGGAATTGAGTATAACTCAAACACCATACATCCAAATTTTCTTATCTAATAAAGTAGAAATAATAAAAGATCTCCTTTAAGAATCACTCTACCTTGTGGTTAGGCCACCTCTTTAAAAACCAGAGAATTAGTATATAGTACCACTAATGCTGAAATAAATTTCAAATATGTATAAAAAGAAAAGAAAGAAAAAGTTGTGTTTCTAGTTGTGTTCTATTACTCAGGAAATTTGTCAAAGTTTTAGGATCCACTTGACAAAAATATGTTCGATACCCTATCAAACTTCTCAAGCTAGCTATTTCTATAGATAAGGGGGGGCAAGGCTATACAAGCTTAAACAGGGGCGAAGATTTTGCATTACAAAAAAGGCACCAGAGGATTGAGGGAAATAGTTTGGTTATGTTTGACTATTGTCTACCAGTTCCGGTCTTATTTCTTTTATACCCTATCTAGTATGGGATCTTCTATAGATTTTCTTCTGAATAATGACAAGTCGGGGGTTTTGCGGGGGCTCTAGAACATAGGGAAGATGAGAAAAAGAGGGGAAAATTTGGGTCCCATCATCTGCCAGTCTGTCCTTCTTTATCATTGCGATAACTCCATCCTAGAAAGGGAAATTTTGATACTTCTGGCATGCGCCCTAGCAGACTTGATAAATGTTATACTGTTTTCCCCAGATTATTACCATCCATAGAGATTGAGCCATTTGTCTATGATCCTGGCGTGTACTTTGGGCACTTCTGGTCCAGTGACTGCAAGTTAGTGTTAATGATTGGATACGAAGGATCCTAAGATCTCTCTGATCTCCCAATAAGCTTGCGGTAAAAGATAGCATGACACTTTTAAGACATTGTCCTCATTCTGTATTTCCTTGAGTCTTGCCTTTATCTATTTTCCTAGATAGGTGAGGAGGGGGATATGTTATTTCTCTTTTACTTCATCAATGATGTAGGAGTTGACAGTGTTCCTTATCCACCTGCACCAACCCAATGACTTATAGTGGACCTTAGGTTCTTATGGAGCTAAGAAAATGTATTCGAACACGTGAAGTAACCAATAGGAGCTTGTTTACTTCTTTTTTCCTGACGTGTTTGGTTGTGTCCAATTATGGTGCAAGAAACTTTGTGCTACTCAAAATTCAGGGTCAAGTTGAGGTAGGCAAAATTTCCCAGAAAACCTTGAAACGAGCACTTTTATAGCCCATAGTAGAATTTTTATCTATGTATATAATATACTTATTAAATTATAAGAGTTTGAAAATAATATTTGCAAGAAAAGAAAGTTATAGTGATGAACAGTTTTCTTTTCAATTATGTCATATATATATTTTCTAAAGATATGACCTCAAATATAAAAAAAAAAATAAAAGAATACAATCTATTCTGATTTGATGACAATAAATATAGTGTTATTAACAAAAGAATTACAGTTTCTTTCAATAATAAAAAAATATATTTAAACTATCCTTTAGATCTATATAAGACCTGAGTAACCTGGAGATATAACAAATTTGTTCACATCAACCTCAATTTTTTGGACCATGCAATTGCAACTACTTGTCTGAAAGAAATATGACCTGTTAATAATAAAGAATTTGCTTGCAGTAAAGGAGATTTTGATAGAGACAACTTTTATATGATTAAATAGGAAATGAAAGTTAAAATGACAAGTATTTTTTAAATATTATAAATTATTAAAAATTTAAATTACTAACAAATTAAAATTGCCATAATTTTTATTAGAAAATACTTTTTATTACTGATCAAAGAATGAATTGCATAGTACTATAGTATTTCTAATGGAAGATAAAACTTGTGAAATGTTCCAAAATTTGATTAAAAAAACAGTATTAGCTATAAAAAAATAAAAAGAAGATAAAGCAGAAGCATAGTATATAGATTATCAATATAATCAATTAACAATAGATCAATATGCTTTGTAAAGACTTGAAATATCAATAATAAATAATAAAGAAAAAAATGATATAGAAAATCAAGTTATTTTAGATGATACTGGCTATAGTAGAGAGTATATTAATATAGAAGCAAATGAACAATTATGGATAGAATAAATAAATTTATTTAAATTTAATAAAAGAAAAATTTTAAATTTAAAGTTAAAAAATATTTTCAAAATAAATATACAGTATAATTAAAAAATTTTTTATTAAATAAAGCCAGATACATTTAAATATATTTAATTTAAATTAGTTAAATCAAAGCAGTTATGATTGAATATATTTTGAAATGGATTTAAAATAAACTAAATTAGATTTGAATTGATTTCATATTGAATTGAATTGAATTCAAATTTGAATTAGATCAAATTGAATCAGAATCAGATTCAAATTAGATCAAATCAAACTGTTATAGTTTTAAATCAGATTAGATCAAATTATTTTGATTTTGAATTAGATTGGATCATTTAAAATAAATTGAATTTCTATTTGATTTATATTTATAAAAACTGGATTGAATTGAATCCAATTAAAATCTAATCTTATTTGATCTATTGTGATTACTACTATACAGTTATTGAGTAAACTAAATTAAGGGATAAGTTGAATGTAATATAAAAAATAATAAAAAAAAATCATGATTTTAGTAAAGATTTTTTGAAAAATATGAAACACTTTTATTTTTTTTCATTTTCTCTTTATATATATATATTTGTATATTTTTAGATATTTACCTTCCTTTTATTTTTCTTTTTTCCTATTATAGATTCTCACAATTAGTTTCTTGGAAAATAATAAATAGTGACAACTTACTAGCAAAAATGGGTAAGTTGAAAAGTCTTTATCCAAAACTTATTTTGAAGCAAAATATTGTTCCCAAGATTGTACTTAAAGACTTAAGCTCATTTGAAAATTGAAAGCTGTTAATAAATAAGTCAATATAAGATTTAGTTTAGCCATAATATAATTTCTCAATATATTTTTATCAATTTTTTTAAAGATTAATAAATATATTATATTGATCTAACCATGAGTTACTAGTTGAAAAATATTTATTTAGTATAATGTCACTAATATAATATTTGTTAAAAAAATAAATAATTCAACATATTAATGATATAAATAAATCATCAATCAATTTCTACTATATAATTTAACATAAATAAATCATCAATTAATTTCTACTGTATATTTAATTATAATAAATTATTAATTAATTTTTATTATATAATTCAGTATTATTTATCATATAATTTACACCAATTTTACTATATATTTCATTAAAAATTTTTTCAAAAAATCATTAAACATTTATCAAAATTCACATATTTATCAAATTTTTAATTGTGTAGTTATTTTTGAAGGTGACAAAAATATTATTTAAAAAATTTTTGGTGATCTTTTTTATTTAAAATAATTTAGGTTATTTTTTTTTATTCTGAATTTAAAATATTTATAACTCCATCAATATATAATTAAATTTAATATAAAATATTTGTTTTAAAGCTTATATCTTAAGCTATCATTTAAAAAAAAAGATTGTTTAAATCTGATCACTCGATAATAAGAAAATAGTATAAATATATTAGATTCTATTTTTAGAATTTGGCTATTTTCACGAGTTTAATTTTTTTTTTAAAATTAAAACATTTATATTTCTGTCAATATATAATTATATTTAATATAAAAGTATTTATTTTAAAGCTCATATCTTAAGCTATTATTTTAAAAAAAGATTGTTTAAATCTGATCACTCAATAATGAGAAAATAGTATAAATAAATTAGACACTATTTTTAGAATTTGACTATTTTCACGAGTTTAATTTTTTTTAAAAAATTAAAACACTTATATTTATGTTTATATATAATTATATTTAATATAAAAGTATTTGTTTTAAAGCTTATATATTAAGCTAATAGCTTATCTGGAAAACTCTTTCCGCTGATCCCTTGACAAAACACAAAAAAGATATTCGCAAAAAGTTTTATACTTTTCTGTCAATAAAGTCTTATTACTTTCTCTAAAACAACTTAAAAGATATCTTTAAAAGTCCCTCCTAACTTCCCTTTCTTGTTTATACTCCTTTTCAAACAAAAACTTGACTTCTGGTAACCAAGAAAAGTCAAGAAACACATTTTTTACCAATGGCAAGAAAGTTCTAAAAGGAAAAAAAAACAACAGTGAAGTACTGAAAGCCTATCTCCTGAAGCAAGAATGCAATTAGAGGTTTTCTGCAGTGGGTGGATGGGTGAACAAAAGCCTAAACCAAAAAATTTCCTTTCCACTGTTTCTATTCTCTTAGAGTCACTCATTTTTCAAAGTTTTTTGATAAATTTTGCCTACTCAAACTTGACCCTAAATTTTGGAGTGACATAAAATCAACATAGCTTTTGCTAAAGGTGATTGGTTTACATGAAACATGTTGGTAAAAAAATGTAAACAAGCTTCTACTGGTTATATCCTGTATTCTGATAACATTATTGGTGAAAGAAAGAGTAATCATCAGTACAAACTCCTCCACTCCTCCAAATGAAGTGTAACTGAAGCAAAGAAATCATGAGGCCATTAGGATAGGTACTAAATTCTCTAGATGGTGAAAAGGTGGTTATTTGTTCAAGTCAAGGCTTTCAACTTCTTATTATTCTGATCAGGCAAAGTACATGAAGAAGGTTATTTCCTTATCCCGGTCAGGCTATAATACTGAAAAACAGAGAAATGTAAAATACTGCCTTTCTCTAGGATTGAGAATGCATTTCCCCAGATATTGTGTAATGATATCATAATTGACAAGGATTCCTATACTGTCCAAAACCCTCCTACCATTGCAAGGCAAAAAGATTGTTAGGAATCTGACTTTTTGGGTAATGGAAGATATATACCAGTAAAATTCCTTTAACTAGGTGTGGCTGCTGAAAGATATTGGGAGTTACATAACAAGACTGAAAAGCCACATAAGAACCTGGATTTACTATTAGCCATTTTCTTTTGCATAGGTGAAAATAAAATCAAGACTGAAAGAAAGGAAGCATTGAGCAAGACACTGGATCCGAGTAAGCGGTAGTACCTCAGATGGTCACAAGAAAATAATTAAGAGCATGGATGGATAAGTTCTTCAGATGATCCGGAAGAAGAAGAATATTCCAGAAGGGTTGATTTCTAATGAGAAAAGGTTTCTAGCCAAGGTCTTTTGGAGGACATGAAGCAAATTTAAATTTTCTTTTTCTTTTTTCATTTTCATGTAAGTGTATTTGCATATTTTTAGATATTCCCTTTCCCCTTTATTTTTTTCTTTCTCCTTTTGTAATTTCTTGAATTCAATTCTTTGGAGGATAATAAGCAGTAACAACCTGCTGGCAATGATGGGTAAGTTAGGAAGGTCTCTACTCAAAACTTAGTTCAGAGTGAAATATTGTTCTCAAGGTTGCACTTAGAGACTAAAGCTCTTTGAGAATTGAAAGCCATTGATGAGTGTGTCAGTACAAGATTTTAGTTTAGCCATGGTGCAATTGCCCTATATATCTCGATTGGTTTTCTAATAATTAATAAACACATAGTACTGGCCTGACCATGGGTTTAAAAAAAAAAAAAGCTTATATATTAAGCTATCATTTAAAAAAAAGATTGTTTAAATCGGATTACTCAATAATAAGAAAATAGTATAAATATATTAGACTTCTTTTTTAGAATTTGACAATTTTTACGAATTTACTTTTTTTTGAAAAAATTAAATTATATATTTATTCATCAATATGTAATTATATTTATTCAAAAAATATTTATATAAAGCTTATATCATATGCTATCATATATAAAAAAGTATATTTAAATATAATTACTAGTTAATGAGAAAATAATATAAATAAATTAGACTCTATTTCTAGAATTTGACTACTTCTGCGAGTTTAATTTTTTTAAAAATTCAAAATATTCATATTTCTGTCAATATGAAATCAAATTTAATAAAAAAATATTTGTTTTAAAGTTTACATTATAGGCTATTATATAAAAAAAAGTTTATTAAAATCTAATTATTGATTAACAAAATATTTATATAAATAAAATTATATTCTATTTTCAAATTTTAAAATTTTTTCATTATGCCTTCTTTAAATCTTAGAAAAAAACTTTTTTCTTTATTAAATTCTTATAATCCTTATCCTCTACCTTTTAATTCATATTCTTCATCCCAAAAAAGTCTTATTACATCTATTGTACATGATATTGCTTTATAATTATCTAACAATCAACCACAACAATTATATGATTACTATTCAAATAATTCTTATATTGGAAAATTATTTTTTCCTAGTTCTCACAATACAATAAAATCTACTTAAATTATCAATAATATTAAAACATTATATAATTCAGTTTCTACAAAATATAAATCTAGCATTTTATCCTTAATTGCTAATTTATATAATAGAATATAATTAAAAAACTTTGGTTTTAATTTTAGCAATAAACAATTTTCTACTGCTATTAAAAAAGCAAAAAATCAAACTTTTAATTTAAATGATTATCAAAGATATATTTCTATTTCTAAATCAAAAATTAATAAAAAAATA
>CAJVPT010005947.1:0-11569 GCA_910592055.1 Acaulospora colombiana
TCAATTACACACAGTTCCCTTATCAGTACCCGAGCCTTATCTATAGTTTCTTATCTTGTGACACTCAATCTTTCATGTCAGACTTTCAGGTTTTTGGATTCTAGACCATTACGCATAAATCGCATCACCCACGTGACCCATAACAATACCAATCAATATTACTGAATTGAGAGAACTTATTGGACTAACATCTTGTTTTCACCACTTCATACCAAATTTTTTCACTATAGCTGAACCAATAAACAAACTTTTGAGAAAAAATATATTATATCTTTGAAATGAAAAATATTAATCTACATTTGAGGAACTTAAGGAAAAATTAACCACTGCATCAATTTTGATTTACCTAGATTTTTCCAAGTCTTTTCTCCTATATACTGATGCTTTTATAAAGAACTGGGAGCTATCCTAGCTCAATTGAATGAACAATAAAATGAACATATGATAGCTTATACAAGTCAAAGTCTTGTTGGAACTGAACTTAATTATTCTATCGCTAAAATTAAATGTTTTGCTACTATCTGAATCATGAAATACTTCTGTCCTTATATCTATCTTTAGAAATTCACACTTATCACTAATCACTTAACTCTTCAATAGATAATTAATAATCCCACTTCAAACAAAAGAACAATATAATGGATATTTACTATTATGGAGTACCCCTTCAAAATTCAATACTGAAAAGGCAGGAAGCATCAAAATATCAATATATTATCAAAACTCTTTAATTTCAACACCTTAATAATAGATTTGGAAACCTATTAACAACTATATACCTATCTCTCTACTGGAAAACTACCTCTGGATTTAATAGCAAAGGAAATAATCTTTTTCAAAAAACAAGCAACACATTACCTTATCCAATACCATATACTATTCTAACACAATACTAAAAATTCAATGGAACCACTCAAAGTTATTAAGGCAACTGAATTGAAATCAATCTTACACAATATTTATAGAAATATTCTTACTGAACATTTTGGAATTGAAACAATCTATAATCAAGCAAGAAGTCAATATTATTGATCTAATTAGTACAAAACTATTACCAAATATATCAAAAGTTATAATACTTGCCAATAATAAAGAGCTTTTATACCATATGAGGAATTTCACTCTATACCTGTTGGACAACTTTTTGATTGTATAAAAATTGACATTATTGGACCTTTATCAATAACTTCTCAAGGTAACTAATATATTGTTGTAGCTACTAAATATCTTACCAAGTGACCTGAAGCAAAAGTTCTCAATGATACTAAAGTCATCATCATTGTAAAATTTATATATAAGTAATGATGGATCCCTAAAGTATTTAGCATATAAAATTTCATAGATCACTTATGTCCCTTTTTGAGGAACAAAATTCATAACTCTTTACTTTAATAGGAACAAAAGTCTGAAATGTTATAAATCAATGATTTGAATAATGGAGAACAAATATGAATAGTTTTTTCATAGTTATTAATTTAAAAATTTTAATGTTTCCTAGTAAGGGATATTTGAATTATGTTCCTGTCCCTCCTTTAGGGACCCATCTTTATATATAAGGATATTATATATTGAAATGGGTATCTTAAAGTTCTCCTATCTGATCAAGGAATACTATTTGTTAATAAGTTAATGAATGCTTTATGCAAATTAATGCCTATTCATCACTGACTCTCAGCTACTTATAAATTAGTAATTAATAATAAAATACTAGATTTTTTATTTTTATTTTTATTTTTTTTACTCTCTGTCAGGCTAATTATGTATACTTTATTAAATATTAGTATACTATACATGTAAAATAAATCGCTATAGCTAAATCTCTAATTAGCTCATTCATCTTAATTATTATCACTCTAAGTGTAACTTTGAGAGTGATTTATCACTTTATTAATAGCTCAGGTGAAAACCCTTTCAACTACTAATTTCATTGCTTGCAAATCACTACTGCAAATCCTTCTTATAAGTTCTGACAGAAGTTAAAACCCTAACCATCTTATTTCATACTTTACTTCTTCTAAGAAGATTTGTTTCAGATCTTCATCTTCAAGTTTTTCTTCTTCCTGTATAGATCTTTTCATAGTTATGATCTTGTTGTTTTGATTTAATAGACTAGTTGATCTTCTTATTTTGTCTTCTCTATAGATCCCTTGTGCTTGTTCCCACTCAATCATTCTTGAGCACCTTTTATTCCAAATCTTTTTTCAAGATTAATTACAAACCTTCTTTTGCATCTTTACTATTCACTTTTGAGCTTCTTTCTTATTCTTTTTTGACAACATCTTAGATTTGACATTTTCAATATCTAATTACTTCATATTAGTCCCATATAGAAGTTTAGTATATGCTGATTTGTTTCTGCAGTCTTTTCTATAAGTTTGGCTATGTATTTGTCTAATTCTCCTAATTCCACTTTGTCTTTAACTTAAAGCTTTATTTCTTTTTCTTCCATCTCTTTTTTTCTCTTATGCAAAAATTTTTGAAAGTCTTTTAGAATGCCTTCAACTCCTTTGTTCCAAATTTCCTACTATTAGACTTTATATGCTAGACATTCTAGTAGGTGTTTTATTGTTTCTACTTGCTATTTGCATATTATACACTCTACTTATTTATATAGTTCTGGTTTTCTTATAGTCAATTTGGAAAGTGTTGGTAACTCTTCATTAATTAATTTGATAAGGAGCTTCTTTCTTGAGAATCTTTAAAAGAGGTGTTTCAAGTTTGTCTATTCTTTATCCTTTTCTATATCAAATCTCATGTATAGTCATATTAATCTCAAATCTATTAATTCTATTTGTTTGAAATCTTGTTTTGTTTAATTCATTAATAAGCTATAACTTTGTTATTTATATTTTTAATAAACTGTCTTATGAAATTATCTAAAGTTATTTCATACCATTTGATTTTAGTAATATTGTAATTTTAAATAAAATAAGATTTTTTCATTCAATCACAAGGAGCATTAAAGCTTCCTTTGCTAAAGTATCTGCTTCTTCATTATAAGGGTCATTAGAGTATACTTTGATCTTGACCAGTTCCAGATCCAGATCCTTTTTTTTAACAATATCCAATATTCTTGTCCATAGAAACCAGTTCTTTTCCTTTAATCATCTTTTGTGAGTTCTTCTGGAATTCTCTTTCTCTATTATTTTCTACTTGACAATATAGGCTTGTCTATCTATAAAAATCTTGACCTTATTGTTTGTTGAAATAACTAGTAATATTGTGACTATTGCTACTAGCTTGGCTCTAGTAGATAATGGTCAATCATCTATTCTATTTGGAACTTACTTTCTCTATCCTCTCTTTTTACTTGTATCCATGCTACTCCCATCTTCATTTTTTCATTTCCATGATCGATAAGAGATCCATTAGAGTAAAAAATCAATGTTTTTTTGAATTGTTAATTCTATTAGTGTATTTCAATTAAGTGATCTTAATATGCTCCTTCTTTTATATTATTTCTAATAATTTGCTCTTTTTAATTCTCAATATCTATTTGACTTACTCTACTGTTCAGATTGGATTTGTACTCATCTTGGATTATTTTTTTTTATTGTTCTTTCTAAGACTATTTTGAAACTTGGAATATTTAACTGTTGGGCTCTTTTCATGGATTTTCTTGTATTTAGATAGGAGACTTCATATATTCTATTTCTTTTTGTCTCTATTATGCATTGATTCTTCATGTTTTTATCTTCTGCATATCCTAAATATTTTATCAGGCTGGTCTCCTGAGCATATGGAAACTCAGTATACTTGAAGTGTTCTATTTGTACTACTTGCTTGATGTTTTTCAATCTTAGCTTTTCCCATGTTATTTTTTGGTACTTATTACTTATTACTACCCAGAGTGTTTGTTTTTTATCATGATCTGAATTTATCTTTGTAATTATTGAATTTCATTTTGACTAGTCTTATTTTTAGAATTTTGTAAGCCATTCTGATCTTTTTTCTTGTATATACCTTTCTATCACTAAATATTACTCTGAAATAGGTCCCTTACTGGTCTTCTGGATTAGTTAAATCATTTATTATTTTTTTAGTTTTTTAGTTTTATAGGTGATTAGCTAATCCATGTATATTAGCTTATTGTTTCTAAGTGATAGTATGGCTTTTGTATATTAATTTGGTACTAGGTACTCTTTGATTGGGTAGTTACCTTTGTCTCATTCAAAAATATCCTGTCATTTTCAGCTTTGAAACCTTATTTCTATATTTTTGGTCAACTTCATTACTTGAAGTGCAAAGTTACTTCTACCTGGCATATGATCTAATGACTCATAGATAATCAGATTACATAGTTCCCAATATTTAACTTGTGCTTATTTGATTCTGATGATTGTTGTAAGTCCTGTTAGTCTTGGATCATTTAGTCTATTACATAGTCCTATTATTTGCTTTTTTTTTTTGTAGCATCCAAATACTTTTTAAATTATAGATCTTTGAATAGTATACTATACTTTTAGATATAAATCTGCACAAGTTACTCTTGTTTTTAAGGAGCTTTTAATATGCCATGGTTAAAGTGTTGCACATTTTCCAGGATAGCATACTATGTTGCATGTAAAACTCTATCCTTGATATCAACACCCTGTTTAAAATATAGAGCATTTGTTTGTCAGTTAATCTTTTATTTTTTAAGACTCATATAATTGTGTTGATTTCTCTGAATATTCATTCTTTTAGTTCAACTGCTGTTTTTTAATTACCCATCCAGATTTCCAGAAATCTTGTGTGTTCAGTTCTATCTAGCTCTTTAACTGTTTCACTGTTGATTCCTGCTTTGGATAGTTATTAATAGTAACTAGTACTGATTTGTTACTATTAATTTGGAAGTCGTTGGTTCTATAAAAGATTCTTGCTTCTTCTAAAATCTTTTTCATGTCTTTTTTGGATCTTGCTATCTATGTAGTATCATCCATAAAGGCAATAGCTGCATATCTAGATTTCAATTTTTTGTTGACTTCTTTTCCTTTTAGACTTGGATCCCATATAACTAACATTTTATAATTCTTTGTTTTATCATTTTGAATTTTACACAACAAAGGATCATAAAAAATTCTTCACATTAGAGGTAAAATAGATTCTCCTTGGTCAATTCTATCTTCAGCTATTACTGGTCTTGAGAGTCCATTTTTGATTATAATTCTGAATTCTCTATTCTGAAACAGACCTATTATAATCTTAATGAACCCTTCTAGAAGTTTGATTCTTTTCATTACTTTTGTTAACACTTCCAAATTGATTATATCATAGGTCTTGGCCATATCTCAGAAAAGTATTTACAACTTCTTTTTGTTTTCTTTTGCATCTTTACAAATGTTATTGAGCATTTAAATCAATTCGACAATACTTTCTCCTAGTAGCTTCACAAAGTTAGGATCTTTTAGAACATTGTTAAGCTTATAGATGTTTTCTAGTCTATTCATTAAAATTTTGGTAAAACATTTTCTTGTGACTTCTAGTAATACAATAGGTCTTGTATTTAGGAGATCATATTTCTATAGCTTTGGTTTTGCTATTGAATAAATATGACTTTGTTTTCAATCAATAAATGTTATTTGTCATTTTATAAAAATGTTTAATATTTTTCTTAAATATTCTTTTCCATCTTGACCTAGCCTCTTTAACATTTCATAGCTGATTAGCAATTTTTCAGGGGCTTTGTTATTATAAAGTATTTGAAGTGTTTCACTCAATTCTTCTTATGAAATAGGATCTAAAAAATCTTTATACTACCATGCCTTAATATAGTTCTTGGGATTGTATTCTTCTTTCCAATTATTAGTGAGATTATTAAAGTTGACCTCTCGCTTTCTGAAGATTTCCTAATAATATCTTCTAAATTCTTCCTCAATTTTATTCTTTTTAGATATGATATATTCAGATCTTTCTTTTTTAACTTTGATCCTATAAAAAACTATTTTTATATGCTCTCTTTCTGTTAGTGAGTTTACCATTTTCCTTTGATCATTTTGCAGGTTCTCACATCTTTGTTCTAAGGCTATTTTAATTGTATTTCTAGCCTTTTTTGCTTCAAGGTTTTGACAAGTAAATTTAAGACCTTTTATTGCATCTTGTATATTCTTTTTCAATAGTGTCCATGTGAATTTGAAAAACTATATTAAATATAACAGTTTTCAATCTGATGATTGGGACTGTGAGCTCTATTTTATTTTTCTATAGCTGCACTAAGACTCTATAGCTTGTTTGAGTTATTAGAAGACTCTGCTTTTTTGAAAAGTGTCATTAATTGTAATGCTCTTCTGAATTTAATAAACTCTGGACTATGTTTATAGTCTTATTTCTTGAGATTGATATGTTTTTGGTTGCAAGCTTATTGAAGGCTGCCCTGCTAACTAGCTTTTCGAATATCTTTTATATTTTATTTACTTGAACTTCTCTCACATTTTTTTCTAATTCTTCTTGTAATAAGGGATCTAATATTGTTTTGAACTTATAGTTCAAATTGTTATTAAATGCCTGTCATTGATTTGTTGTTAACCTTTTTATATTTATTCTTTTTTTCCTTTTTTGGTAGGCAATTTGTTTATCATGTCTCTAGTAAAAAGATTGGTATCATGTAGTGTCATTATTAGTATTGTGTGACCATTATTTGTAGCTTCCTTCATGCTCTGATTGTCAAATTGTAGGATTGGATATCTTATTAGGTCTTGTGATATCCATATGTAATCAATTCGGCTATTACTTGTTGCATCCCATCTTGTTAGAATTTTATTTTTGCCTTTCCATGCTACCTGTATATCTAAGAAGTCCCATTCATCAAAAAAGTTGAATAGAGAAATTTCTGAATGCCATGATAATCTAAATTTTGCTTTGGAAGATGATGTTCCATCTTTTGCTGGATTGTATACTGCATTGAAATTCCTATTAATATTATATGAAAGCCTTGCTCATATTTATTCTTGATAAGATTTTTCACTTTCTCTTGAACTTTTTTGCTTCTTTGCTTGTTTGATAGAATATATACTTGTATAATACAAATTTTATTTCTTTTTATCAATAAGTTGACTGCAATTATATATCCTTCTATTTCTTCTATTGATGCTACTTTTTTTTCGAGATCTTTTTTGATCAGTAGACTAATTTTTGTTCTATATATAATGTCTGCATTGATACTAGGAATGTGTTTATATAATGTCTGATTGCTGAATGCCCATTTTGTCTTTGTTTTAATCAATTTTGTTTTACTTAATTCTAGCATTCCTATTCCTTGTTCCTGCATCTCTTCTATAAGGCTATATTGAATTACTGTATCTGAGATACCTCTAATATTGTGTATGCCAATTCTTATTATTTTCTTATGAATATTATCATCATTGGTCTTTTTTGATACACCTTTGTCTTTTACTTTCTTAAAAAACTCTATTTTTTCTATTTGAAGAAATGTGTCGATGTTATACTTATTTTGCTGTTGAATCATTTTTTCTTGTTTTATTTGTCATCCCTTACTCTTGTTTAAAGTATTTGTTATAAAAGAATTGAACCAGTTCTCCTTGTTATTGTCATAAACAACTGATGTTTCTAGAAATGATTTGATCTTCCTCTATTTTTTCTCATTTATTTACTGGAAATTGTTTTTCCTTCTAGTCTTGAGATTCTACCATTTAGCCTTTTTAAGTTTGCTAAAATGAGATTTAGGAAATCCTGTCTATCTTCAGTCTCATATTCTGTATCTTCTCTCCAGGAAACATTTTATTGTTATTGATTACTTATTGGTTCTCTATTGCTTTCTGTAGCTAGACACCTAAATGTTCTGTTCTCTACTATTTTGATTCATTGTTATAAGTTTGTCTTATATTTCTTTGACTTCTTATTAGCCAGCCTTGCTTCAATAGTTTTTTGATTAACTTGTTGGAATTATCACTATTATTATAAGAGCTCATCTCTTCTAAGCTTCTGAATCTCCATTTGGACTTCTTATTATTTCTAATATTTGTCCTTCCTATCCTTACAGCAGGTTGGTTAGATTTATTATTGCTTGAATCACTCTCTGGTTTGGAGACTTCTGGTTCAAAGCTTTCTATCTTATGGGACTGTTTTTTTAAGACTTTTATTTCTTTGGTAAAATATTTCTTGGTGCTACATGTTAGTCTATATTCATGGATAAAAATATGTTGCTTCAATGCCCTTGCTAGGTCTTGGGCTGATGTAAAACATATTATTATATATTCTCTCATTTTGAGTATATGAGGGTTTCTAGATATATAGTATGCCTTTGCTTTAGTATATCTAATTGCTTTTGTGATCAAACTAGTTGTAGTATTGTTTATTCCATACAATCTCAAGGATTGAGAGTTCCACTGTTTAATAATGTTATTAATCTCATTATCATCTGGCTCTTGTTAAGTGAAGATGGCTCTAATTATTTCTTGATTGATATGGATCATCTATTATTCTTCCATATTATTGTATTGCTAATGCAGTATTATTTGAGCTTTAATTCTTCTTTGTAATCTTGAATAGTTGTAGATATAAATATTTATTGTTTTTCTATATCTTTTAAGAATAGATTTAATCTTGTGTCTTGAGTGACTTTGATCAATATCAATGAAAATTACTATTAAAGATCTCTTGCTCTCTTTTTTTTTCTGTTGAAAGATTTTTTTTATATATAAGGTATAAGACATTTATCCATTTTTCTATTTCTAGGGGTATAACTATAAAGTTTTCACCCTCTTTTTTGTTAGTTTTTTCTAGACACTGCAAATCATCATCATCTTTTTCACAGTAGAAGGTTGTTCAGGCATTACCATTGAGTAGCTCTTTTTTTAAAAGTTTTGAATCTTTTGATAGTTCCAGTACATTTTGAAGATATGCCACTCATTCGTATTCTGATTTTCCTGAAAGTCTGACTATAAATACTTCCATTTTATATTGTTAAAGGCCAAAGAAGTTAAACAAAATTTAGAATTTTTGCTATGGTCACGTGACCAACGATTGTGACACAACTGAAACTTATACAAAACAATCAATTGCTGACTATCACTATACCTCTTGCAAGCTAGAAGAATGCACAAACAATCCATCTGTGTCAAAAAAAGATGAACTAAAGTAATAGAAAATTAGCTGATTATGAAACAATTTATGCATGACATAATACTAGAATAGCTATAGTGATTATATAATAACCCTATATATAAAAATATATAAATGTAACTTCCTTCAATGGCTTAATAAAGAGATAAATCTTAAGACGAATCTTTTGGATGGATTGTTATAACAATGAAGTTATAAGTAGTTTTAGGGAAAACTACCTTGAGACTCACCCAAATCTTTTTACGCATCTATCTTGATTTGTGTTTTATGTGTAATAAAAGGATGGACTTTTCTATCCACAAATTACACGAGCTTTTGGTCATTAGCGACAGACTTGCCGATTAGCTTGCTACAATATTTACCATTTTTTTTAATATAAAATGGATTTAGGCTAGATAATATATGAACTGCTCTGCAATATTATCCCCTTTAATTTTTTCAATAATTTTTTCTATTTAGACTTAATCTTCTATTGTTTTTTCTCCCATTTCAATTTCAACATTGCAAGAATTTTTACTGTTATTGTTGACTAAACTTTTATATCTATTTTCTTTTCTGTGAGGTCTCTAATTGTATAGAGATTAATTATTATTGATTGTTCCTTTGGAGGGATATAAGAAACTTATTGTTGTGATTTTTTTTCTTATTTATTATATCAAAGTACATGTCCTTCAAAAAGAGAGTAAAAGGTCTTCTTCTTTGATTTGCCATTGGGTTTATAAGTAGAGAATGTGTTGTTTGAGAACTGTGGCCCTAATAAAGGTGGTTTAATCAAATTTAGAATTCTGAAAATGATATTATCTAGGATTGAGTATCTGCTTGGTTCTGAAGTCCTGTTTGAGATATTATCTATAGTAGATATTATATTATAAATAGTTTATATAGCCCATGGTATTTTTTATTGATTATATTTGTTTAATAATTGGACTAGTGTATCTATAATATGTGCTTTCCTTTTCTTTGTAATTTGCATTAATTTATGTTTTTTCATAATTATATTGAATCACATGTTATAAAAAATATATATTTTTTACTTTTGTATAGTGTTGTGTTTTGATTAGATATATATTATTGTTTATTTTAATTGAATATATGTTATTGTTTACTTTTGTGTAGTATTGTGTTTTAATTAGACATATGTTGTTGTTTATTTTGATCAGATGTGTATTATTGTTTACTTGTAATTCCAGCTGATTGGTATTGTTTACAAAAACAATTTAGTAAAATACGTAAAATTAAAGAATGAATAATGTTCTAATCAGATTATCTATTTGATATATAAACAAGTTGTTATGTTTTTGAATAATGTGTTTGTTTTTTTTTTTTTTTTTTTTGTCCTCTGTCAGGCTAGTTATGTATACTTTATTAAACATTTATAAGCTATATATATAATATGAGACGCTAAAACTAATTCTTTAACTAACTCACTCATCTAGGTTATTTTACCCTTCTAAGTGCAACTTCTGAAGTAATTTATCGCTCCATTAGGAGTTCGGGTGAACACCCTTCCAACTTCTAACATCATTGCCTGCAGATCACTTTTTCAAGTTCTAATAGAGATTAAAACCCAACTATTTTATTCCATACTTTACCCCATCTCGCAGGACCTATTTGAGCATTGTATTTTCTGCTTCTTCTTCCTTTAGTGATACTTGACATGACTGTTTTCCTGATACTTTAGCCTTGTTTCTTTGCCTTTGTAGGTGTGTCGATCTTTTGATTTTATCACCTCTGTTAATTTCTAATTCTCTTTCCCACTCTATCATCTTTTCACATCTGACATTTCAAATTTTCTTTCTAAAATAGTTGCGTGTTTTCTTCTCTATCTTTATTATCCACTTTCTTACTTCTTTATTGATTCTTTTTCTATAGCACATTGAGTCTGCTATCTTATCCATTAGATCCTTTTCTATTAGTTCCATGCAGAAGCTAAGAATATCCCGACCAGTGTTTGAGATCTTTTTCACCAGTTGAGCTATCATCTTATCCATTTCTTCTCTTTCCATTCTGTCATCAACTGCCAAACTTATTTCTTTTTCTTCTGATTTCTTTTTCCTATCTGCCAGAAGTTTGTTGAAACCTTGCATCATATTCTCTGTACCCTTTTGCCAGATTTCATACCACTGAGTTTTATATGCTAGACATTCTAGCAAGTGTTCTATTGATTCCTCTTATTGTTCACATGCAAAACATTTTACTTGCTTATATACAGTAAGTCTAGTTTTCTTGTGGCTAGCTTTGTTAACGTGGGTAGCTTATCATTGGACATCTTGACAAGAAAGCTTATTCTTCGTGATTCTTTGAAGGAGGTATTCTATGTGTGCCCATTATTCATTTGTTCTCAAACAAGGTCCCATGTGTGCTTATGCTGGTCTTAGATTTGATAACCCCACTTTTTGTCTATTCTATTTTGGGCTGTCCATTGATGCATCATTATTGTGGCATTAGTTTTTTTAACAAACTGTCTTATTGGCACATCCAGTACTATATCTTGCCATTTGATTTCAGT
>CAJVPT010005948.1:0-11569 GCA_910592055.1 Acaulospora colombiana
AATTACTAATTTCTACTATATAAATTTTTTCTTTTAGAAAGAGAAAAACAACAAGAAAGACTGATTCACAGTAAGCTTTTGGAAGCCCAACATCAACCTCACAAAGCTCCTAGCCAGGTCAGTGCAGGTTAATACCTTTCTAGACATTAAGAGAAGCTTTACAAGCAATAACTCAAACTGATAAATCAGTCCAAGTCCAAATACTCATAAAACCTAAAGAGATGTCCAAGTTTTATTGACTATACAATAAAGAAGCATACACATCATAACAACAGCATTTCAATAATATTATGTCATGCAAATATAGACATGTATATTTTTTACAACAAGCTCAAAGACGTATCAAATAAATAACATTAATACACTTTCTATGTGTTTACGTAAATCAATTATCAACAACCCCATAATTCCACGTATTTATACAAATTAATTATCAACAACCTTATAATCCCACATGTTTATTATTAATTGATCAACAATATCAACAATACAATCACAACATATACATGAAACAAATATTATCAATATGTCGCAACAAACAACAAGGTTTTTATATATTACCAAAATAATAATAAGGAATAAACAAACCTGTAACACGTGTCTAGGAAAACATAGCAACAATTATCAACAATACCAAATACAGTCAACTTACTTCCTATCACATGATCAACATGTTTATGAGGAAACATAAGCTTTTATAGGTTGTTAAGAAAAGAGAAACATATATTATAGAAATCTTAGCTCAATTATTAGACAAATATGCTCAATAATGGAAACTATGGGCTATACAAACCCTTCTTAATATTACTTCAACTCAAGAAATCACCATGAACCCAATTTCAGGTCCAATCCAATATTCGATTATAAACAGCATCATTGCTAGAATCCTGAATGTCGATCATATCACCTTTATTAAAACCAAAGTTCTCAAACAATACATCCTTTATCTATGGATCAAAGAACAAGGAAAAGAAGAAGATCTTCTAGCTCTATTTTTAGAGAATAAATACTTGAACATAATAGAACAAGCTGAACAAGCACAATATTCTTCATAAAATATTATGTCAAGTCAGACAATACCTGAAAACAATCTTCCTATACACAGCTTACCAAATAAGGCAATTGCTATGGAAGTTCAAACAACCACAATAGTTGAAATTCTAAATATTACTGAAATTGAAATGGGAGATACTCGAAGATATAATTGAAATGGAAGTTATCAATGAGAAAATTAAAGGGGACAATATAGTTAAGCAATATACATATAAGACAAGAAATAGACCAAAGACATACAATATCAATCCCTTTCATATCAAGGCGGATGATAAATATAAAATAGGTGTATTTACTTCTAGGCTTCCAGGAAAAACTGAAATAGAACAAATAGTATATTTGCAAAATACATTAGACTTGTCAAAAGATTTTCAGCCCTTCAAAAAAGAATTTATCAATGGCAATGCATGAACAACATTCTGTTATGAAGAGGAGGAAGATGCATTTCAATGTCTTAAAAAGATTAACAAAAAAGAGGAAGAAAACTTTACAATTATATTTATAGATATAGAGAAATGGGCAAACTCTATTTAATCACCAAATAAAAAAGTTTTCCAACAAACAAAAAATGAAGAAAAAACTATACTAGTAGTTATACTTATAGACATTAACTGAAACCACTTACGTCAAGAAATCAAATCTGCTCTCAATAAATATGGACATATAACAAATATTTATATCTATAATCATTTATAATTACAGCAACAAATCAAGGCATGTATTACCCCTTATAAGAAATATATCAATCTTGAGGAGGAATGGATGATTTATACAAATATAAAAACTATCAAAACAATCTTCACTCAACATGAGCTTGATGATAATAAAATTAATAGAATTATCAAACAAAGTAATTCATAATTATTATAATTGACCTGTGGATCAATATTGCAGTGGGTGCACTTCCAGGTTACTATCTGCGAATTTCTGATTCAATCCCACCTAGGAACAGTTTTTGCAATATAGATTACATTGTACAAGATGCATACTCATCACTACATGCACTTCTGTACTCACAAATAATCTATAGATTTTTACCGTCCGACCACAGTGTAAAACTCAGGTCATCCAAGTCTTGGCTGGTTTTAGTGCTAAGGAAATCTTCGATAAACCTGCTGCCTGAAATATATATAGATCCAAGACAAGTCAGGAAAAATGCTGATCAGTTTAAGCCTCTTAACGAAAATGGGAAGGACATCCACCTCTTGTTAAAACTATACTCTATGGGAGATAAGGGAGACTTCAATCATTTGTACCTGTCGAAATATAACAGGCTGTAACAACAATTAATGGGAGATCTCTATGATCACAAAATTAATGGCTACCAAAGAGAACAGCTATTGTGGAGGCTGGTAATTAGTGTTAGCTCCACGTTGGGCAACCTGCAGGGGAGGAGCAATCTGTTACAAAGTAACCAAGAGAAACCCCTGTAAGGCCAACTTGCAAGAGTGATTAAAAATAAAGCAATAGAAGGCTATATACCACCGAATTACATGACACTATTGAATTACTTGGATATCAAGAACATAACTGGAGATTTGTGCCATCTAAATTTCGACTAGCTTGTGAAGGACTCAAACATTGCAGGGATTATCCATGGAACTTATATCATCAAGTGGTAAACAAAGACTCTACTAAGGAATACACAATATAGCCCCTTGAAGATTAACAAAAAGAAGTTTATAGCAGCCTTTCAGAACACTATAGTCCTGGGCAGAGCAGGGCAACTGATGAAAATAGTATTACTAACGTGGTAAAATTTGTGAACTTTGGTTAGAATAGGTAGTTAAAAATAAAGTTATACGAATTGCTCATGTTAATCCATAAAATATACTACTGATTTCTCAAATAAAGATTTATTCTGTCAGTTGGACTAGTTAAAAAAATAATAATAATAATAATCATTATGATTTTATGGAACACATAACACTACCACTGGTTTAATCACATAAGCAGTCAAACATATCAAAGCCAAATCATGTTATATTCCTAGAAATCCACATATACTAAAGAGAAGAGGCTATGCAGTAATTTGCTTCTCATCAGTACAAGATTTGAATAATGCTTTAAAATAGCATATATTTATTCATAGCCATAAACTCACCTGGAGTGCTAGAGAATATTTTAAAAAAGAACAAAGCCTTTCTCAAGAAAGACAAGATCATATCAACAAGAGTGCTAGGGAACACTTTGAAAAAGAAATAGAATATAATAAAGAATTAACTCATACTGAAAATAATGAAGATAATGAAGAGAAAGCCCACATCAAAACAACACACAGCAAACTTTACTCAAGACAATTGGGTCAAACTAATATCAGAAGCAATGCTAGAGCCAATTGGTATATAACATCTGAGGATGAAGTAGAAATAGAAAGAGATTCTAAAAAAAAAATAGATCTAGAAAGGAGAGAAAAAAAAAAAGACGTAATTTTCAAGGCAACAAATATACTACTAGAACAATAGAAACTTCTCAATATTTTACCACTGGTAGTAACAAGGAGCCAATAAAACCCTGTTATAGAAGATGTTAGAATAATAGATCTGAAAGTCCCTATTCCAAAAGTGAAAGTGATCAAGATTCCCTTTACCAGATTCTAAACAATCTTAAATGATTAAATAATAAAATAAATATAATTGAAGGAAAAACAGGCAGTCAGAACAAGGTAAGAGGAAGATGATGGAATAATCACTTCCAAAATTAGCACCAGTCCAATCAATATATATCAGAAGTGAGTTTGATCCACAAGAAGAGTCAAGCTCATCCTAGAAAAAAGGTACAATCACGAAAGAAACTATAGACATCAACATCACCTCTCCCAATACAATACATGACACATTACTAGATGACTTTATCAATGCAATTAAAAAAAACACTAGTAATAAAATTGAAAAGGAGTATATATTATACAACAAGTATACTATAGATAACTCTACATTAATGGATACTATTTCAATTGAAACACATAATGTTAAAGGAATTAATACCAGCCTGGATCAATAAAGAATGTACAAACTTATACAAAAACTCAACATAGATATTCTAGGCATCTGTGAAACTAAACTAACAAATGAAGCAATCTAATTTGCTTTCACTTCGCAACAAACACATAAGTTTTTTCACAGTAGCAATAATGAGAAATCCAAAGGATCTGAAGTGGGACTTCTCATTAATAGAAACATCGAGAAAAAGTTGGAATTTATTGAAAAAATTGAAGGTTATATAATAGGAGCCAACTTTCTATCAATAAGATGTAAGCTCTATATTTACTAGGTATATCTGCCATCAGAAAAAACTGTCAGTAGATGGCTATAACAACTTCTTCAAAACAAAATCCTAAATAAGTAGAGAAATCACTTTAAGGTCATAATTATGAAAGATTTCAATGTGGTCATCAACCCAATAGCAGATTGGCCACCCACCAACAAAAAGATACCAAGATACAGGAAAGCTGAAATAGGTCTCTTCAACTTCTTAGAAGACTGGAACTATATAGATGTTCAGAACTCTTGGGAAGAAGAAAACACTACCTTCACATGGGCAAACAATATATTATATAGTAGAATCGACTATATCTGGATGCCATCAAAAATTAACTTAAATAATATATATGAATTCAAAAACATCTCCATAAAAATATTGTCAAATAGTGATTATACTTTATTATTGACAAGAATGGCAACAAACAATTTGCTCAAAAATCAAGTGCATAAGCAATGTAGAACAAAAGAAAAAAAAATATCTGACCCAATAAATTCCACAGCAGAACAATGGAAGAAATTTAAATGCTAGATAGAAAACAAATTTTCAAAAACTGATTCACAACATTTCTGGCCAAGCATAAAGAATGGTCCCAAGAACTCGAAGAGGCCTGGCATTATTTCGAGTCAACAGTTAGCAAGAGTGCTTACAAACATCTCAAAAAGAAAAGGATTTACTCTACTCCCTATATAAAGAGAAAAGTGAAACCTGGATTAGCAATTCCAAAAAAAGACTTCGAAGCCTATAGGGAAGCTAACAAAATTCACTTCCTTTTGAAAAAAATACAAGCCAACTGGGATATGAGAATCCTAACAGATATGGAAAAGACCATCCAGAAACTAAGAAGGCTTAGTAAATCTGTCGAAGAAAAAATAGCTTCATTTCAATTGCAAGAAGAAATTCCAGAGCTGTTATCAAAAATCACTAGAATTAAGCATAGTCTCAGAATGGTATGCAAGAAGAAAGAAAGTCTTCATATCAGAAATCAAATTAAAGAAGCCTTAGAAAACAGATGTGAAGATCTCAAGTTCAACTAAAAATGAATGCTGAGCTCAATCTTGAACTGCAAAAGAACAAGAATCATACTAGATCGAGTGTTAACCAAGAATCAAGAGAGAATAGAATATATAGCTACTGATCCATAAACTATTAAAAGCAAGGTTGAGAACTATCATAAAGAAACTTTCAAACAAAGAAATTTTAACTTTGGAAGCTTAGATCCTTCTTGGAAAAAAGAATACCAACCTAAAGAGTGGATTGATTCAACATGGTATTTATCACTAACAGAAGAAATCAAAATAGAAAAGCTCAAAGCTATTTTGCAACATCTTCCAAACAATAAAGTAGCAGGTTCCTCATATATTAATTATGAAATGCTTAAGCACTTAGGCATTAAAGGAAAAGGGTCCTTATGCTTGTTGTTCAATAAAATTTTAAATACTGGTGGATACCTAAGAAATGAAAAAGTAGTAATATTTATTCCATTCCTAAATCCAAGCCTTGGAAATATCAATTGAACAATACTAGACCCATTGTTTTTCTAGAAACAGCTCACAAATATTTCATCAAAATTCTCACTACTCATCTATTAAGGGTATGCAAACAGCACAAAATCCTTAAAGGTTCAAACTTCGCTGGTTTACCAGAAGAAAGTACAGCAGAACCTATCCATCTACTAAATAATATTTGTGAGGAAGCTAAAGAAAAAGAAAAGGAATTATGGATCCTCTTTCAAGACACTGCTAAGGCATATGACACAATATCTCTTTTTATACTTAAAAAAGCTATAGATCAGATTTGAATCTCTACAATTATCAAGAAGATCATAATAGATTTTTTCAAAAACAGAAGTTGTAACATTATTCTTCTTAATAGACTTTCTAGCCCGATAGTTGCAGAAAATAGTATAGATCAAAGAGAAACAATTTCTTCACTGTTATGAAGAATTTTTTATGACCTGCTGTTATGTAAAATCCAAAATAACACTGATCTGGATTATACCATGGAAGAAGAATGGTCACCCAACTTCCATAAACCTGAGAAGAAGATTAAGCTCTCCCTACGACAAGCAGTGATAGCTTATATAGATGGATTGCCAAATCCAAGAAAAACTTGAAAAGTATTCTGGAAGAAGCAAAAAAGTTCTACATAGCCAATGACTCGCAAATCAATACAACAAAGTTAATTCTTTTCACTATTAACTGAAATCCTCAAGATCCTGGAAGGGTTCAAGCTGGAACAAAGAATATTGTGATTAATGAAATTGACAAAAAGGATCAGACCAGATTCCTTGGTATTTGGTTGGAACCAAAATAGAAAAATTAGAATATGATCGATCTAATAAAATCAAAAATTAAGGTAGTAGTTCAGGCAATATCTAAGAAGAAGTTGACAGAAAAACATGCTCATTATATTATCAATAGAGTACTAATTTCTAGAATATAATATAGAATGCAATATATACACCTGAATAAGACATGTGATGAATACACTACTATGTTCAGAAAGGTTTTCAAGAACAAAGCATTAATCTGTGAAACAATATCAAATAGTTGTATCCATAACAAACAAAAATATGGTCTCAATAGTATCTGGAAAATACAGTTGGAAAGCCATATATCAGCACTATTCTGTCAGCTCAACAATAGTGAGGCCTCTGGTTTGGCCACTATAATCTGATTGAAACAGAGCCAGATCAAAAGCTGGGAACCTTAAAATATTTTAGATAATCCTGTGAACTCATATAAGATGACCAAAGGAAACCTGGCAGTTGCAATATTGGCTCTGGCCAAAGAATTACAAATTACCTTTCAAAGTTGAAGATGAAAGGAAATTTTTAATTATCAGGGAGGTATTTTATCTATTAAGTCAATACTGCAGAATAGTAGAGAATATGAGAAAACTATTCTATCACTCCATAAGCACAAGATCATGTTCCTAGATCAAATCATCAATTCAACTATGATGACACTCAAGGAATGGAGAACAATCCAGATTCTTTTCAACAAATGCAAAGGTTCAATTTTTTCTTGATATAAAAAGGTCTGAGAAAAGGTGACAGAGAACTATAACCTTTTAAGAAAGTCATTGTACAGACTAGACTGGACAGGCTACAATATCCAAACTAAAGCTTTTCCAGCTTATCCAGATAGAATAAAAACATACTGGGCAGCCTACTCTAGCTCTGCAATGAACAAATTGAAAAAGACATTATTCTTGAACAACAAAATTCAATTTGTTCCATATCAGTTGACATATAACCATACTAGTAACCATACTCTACTCCAACCAGATAGATTATTCCAAGTAAAAGAAGTAGATATATCATAAGTCCGTCTTCTATCACAGTTAAACAAATATGAAAATTTGAAAAAAGGAAAACAAGTTCTCCTACCTGGCAACCCTACAGATTGATATATAGCTACAAGGCAACAAGTAAGAACTCCACTAATGTCTAGACCAGAAGTAGAAATCCAGGTAGAAAATTGAAAAGTCATGCTAATAAGACAAGCTATCCAATCAAAGGAATAGATAGATAAACTTATAGATAGGGATCGCAATGGATCAGATCAAATCAGATTTTAGGTTAATCTGATCTGAATCTGATCAGATCAGTTTTTATTTGATTTGATTTGTATCCAAACAGATTTATTTTATATGATCCGTATTCATTTAGTTAATCCAATATTTTTTTAATCGTGTATTTTTTTTTTTTTTTTTATTCATTTTTCCTTACTTAATGTTTACTTGCCATCTTTAAGCTTTATATATAAACATTTAGCTAATAATTTACATTTTTAATTTTTAAAATTTATTGCCATTCACGATCATTTTCTTCTAAATTAAAATATACACCTATATAATTTAAATTTTCTGCAGTACTGCTACTGCCTTGGTTTTTTTTATCAATTTTTCCAATGCTAGCAAAGCAGGGGGATCTTGTTGCAATTGCTCTTGCTAATATTTCATATGTTTTTCTTTTTCGGTACCTTCTTTCCATTTTTTAATTACTGTTACTATTTTTTTTGCCAGGTTTTGTGATAAACCACTAGTTATACCTTTCTTCGGCAAAACAGTCATGCCATGTAGTTTTTTTTCTGGCCAGCAAAAAAGAGTGTTGCCTTGTATAAAAATTTAAATAAAAATTTAGTATTTTATATTTCAAACATTTTTATCATTTATATAAAAATACCTGTCATCTCTACTTTTATTCCCCATTTAGTCATGTAGAAGTTGCATTCATTGAAATCTCCTTCTTAGCAAGTAAATTCTAGATCACTTTCAAAACAAATTCCTCTTAGGCAGTTGACTGCAATTGCATAGTCCAGGAAATTTGTATTGGTACGGGCAAATTTGCTGTATCTCCAAGATGCATATGCTTCACAAAGATCCAAGGGGTGGTTAAGTTTGATTTCCTTATTGTTATAAAAAACTGAGATACCTTTTTCGACTACTCCATACTTGTTTCCATTTAACCTTGAAAACCCATACTTGGCAATTTTTTACTGTATACTCGAAGTCACATCGGCAGGAAAAATACCCATTGCATAGTTAAACAGGAGGCTGTTCATTGTGACAACTTTTTCTTCATGCAGGTACTGCTAACTTGTTTCTCATAACTCTTTCGATATATTGAAAACATATGTAAAAATTCCACATTCCCTTGTTGACAGGTATCTAAAACTTGCTGTCAGTACTGCTCAAGTATAAAATTAAACATATATGAAATTTATATACCCAGCAGCTGCCAATGCTCCTTGATTAAGTTTCGATATACCATCGGATTGGGCAACCATTCTTTGGAGTTAAAATATTTCCAGCACTGTACCTTGCATGATGTTTAAAACCTCAGATCCAATCTGATTACGATATACAGCAAGCATTACCTTGCCTGAATTTTTGTTACGAATTATAATTTCCTCAATTTTTTTTATTACATTCGGCAAGCAGGAGACAGCTTCGATGGCTTGTATATGTGAAGACAGTGGATTTACTTTTTCGTACACTCACTTTCCTTTTATTTTTTTTTTCGTTATATTCAGGCAGGAGCTCAAGAAATATTGTTTTTACTTTGTGGGCACCGGCAAAGTGTTTTTGTGTCATTAGGTTCTTCCTTACCTATAATATAAAGGTGTTAACTTAGTTTTTTATTTTTAAAACTTTTTGAATTTACAAAATTTTTATGTGTTTTTATTTTATTTTTTTTCAATTCATCGATGTCTGCTTTCAAAACTGCTGCAGTTTTTATATCATTGGCATGGCAATATCTCAGGAACCTTGCAAATTCTCTCCATCAATTTTCCTAATTTTTTATTAGCATTAATAAAATATATACAATAAGTACATATACTTCGATATATTTACATTTGAAAAAGATTCGATATTAGGATCAGACATAGCCAGGCGAACACTTGTTAATTTAGTGGAAGGATTTTGCAAGCAGGCAACATACTCCTCTGGATTATCGTTTTTCAATGACACAAGAAAATGCAGGGCAGCAGTATAAATTTTTATATATATTTAAAAAACAGGTATTAGCTATATATATACATGTACAACTTGTCAGTGCAACAGGGAACCAAAAACCTTGCTGCAAGTTAAATTGTCGACAATCCAACTTGCAATCGCAAATACCTGCTTAAATGTTCAAGAGCCCTGCTTTAATCCAGGGTTTCCCACTGGAGGCAGCAGCAGCAATGTAACAGTTTAAGCTTGCCTAGCATTTTATCGACAAAATTTAATATATTTGTCCAGGGTTTCCCACTGGAGGCAATATCGAACTTTATTGACAGCAGCTAGTGCACTTTTACGAAGGCCAACCTACAAGTATTAGTCCAGGATTTCCCACTGGAGGCAATTTTATAGACTTGCCAGGTAAAAGGCTCTTTGGTTTTTGTTTCTCTCTTTCGATCGATTTATTTACCATTAACTGTGATCTGTTTCTGTTTCTTCGAAACATGCATCGTATTTCCTGTACCAGTGTTTTAGAAATAAATATAAAAGTACCACCAGCAACAATATACCAGTGCTTTATACTTACTTGACTGCAAATATGGTGGGAGCAGAGAATCAGTATAAAGGTATGGTTGATAGTTGTAGTGCCAGATTATTTGTTAATAAAAGATGTCAGTCAAAGTAGTCAAGAAAGGTGCCAGTTTATTTAGTCAAAAAAAAAAGAACCAGGTATACAGTTGCAGTAAAGCAAAGGAAGTTAATGTAACAGCTGTAAAAACATCGACAAGTGTTAAAAATATACCTTCGATTGTAACAGTGATGACAGGCAGTTGTATATATTTAAATAAAATCGATTGTTTAGCTAATATTTAAAATGGTATATACATTTTTTCGAAAACTTGCAAGAACAGGAAAAAAACATTTGCAGGTAAAAAAAAAAATTCCTAGGCAAGATACCTGGCAGTAGGGATGGTAAAATGATAAAAGTATAAGGAGCAAAATAAAAAATCGACAAAAAAATTGAAAAAAGTTTTTTTTTATTTATTGCCCAATCGTGTTTTTCTACTGTAGATCACTTTTATATTAATCGATTTTTAACAATTACTATCTACCTAAACAATTACAGCAACTTGCGTCAATTGACCTACACCAGTATTATATTAGATGCTATAGTAGCATTGTTATATAAATGCTGTAACATACAGGCTGCTAGCTTCGTTGAAATTTTTTTTTTATCTTAGAAAAAGTCTAAACAATAAAGATAGTTTCGACAATATATTAAACAATACAACAAAAAAAAATAAAATTTAAAATAAATTACCAGTATTCCTTGTCAAAGGCCCTTTCCATCACAACTTCAAACACGTACATGTCCTGATTGTTTTGCCTAATAGCCGGTTTCTTTTGTCAGTTATTAAATTTTTGCTTGTTGAAAAGACTTGTTCCAATGGAACACTCATTGCAGGTGCTGCAAAATAATTACGTGCCATGAGTGCCAAATATGGAAATTGATGTTCATACATTTTCCACCACTCCAATATATTGATTTCATCATACACGTTTGGAAAAAAAAAATATAACTGTAATTTATCTGGTTTTTCTACATGACATTGCTTAAACAGCTTCGAACTAACTGTCCCTTGGATATCTTTGCCACTGCCTGGTATAGTATTTTCTATGTCATGCTTCTTGTATTTTTGAAAAGCTTCTAAAAAACTTTAAATTTGCAACATGCTTAATATTTATTTTATCATATTTAATAAAATATAAAAATATACTTACCTTTCTTTAATTTCACTGA
>CAJVPT010005949.1:0-11569 GCA_910592055.1 Acaulospora colombiana
TTTATTAGAAATTTAATTCATTAGCTTGATATTAATAGTCTTTACATTGTAAATTAACTATAGCCTATTGCGATTTGTTTTCCATGACAGACTACCAATCATTGACTGGGTGCATCATGAAAGGTCAAATGGCTAATGCTCATTCAAAAATAATGATATTATTGATGAAGTAAAAATAGATAAGTTAGTAGCATTGTTTATGATGGTTTGATATCTGTATTATTTGTTAAGAAGAGAATCTTTGTAGTTATTATTATTATTACTAGAGATAGAAGGTGTTGCCTTGGTGGGTTTTCATTTGATTTCATTTAGAGGAGCTGTGTTCACTATGTCAGATCACCAATTCCATATCATGTTAAGAATTTTGAGAGATTTGTTGGCTAGTTGTGCTTTGTATTTTGGTTTGTTAAGTTAATTAGAGAATTGATTGGAGGCTCCTAATGCTATTTTGAGTAGTATAACGCCATTATTGAACTGATGGAGATGATTAAGTTACATGTTGAAGAACTTTTTGTTATCTGTTTGTTGATTAAGTTTTTTAAATAAAGTGTTGAGTTTTTTGCTTTTTAATTCAGGTATTTATTATTTTCGTTGCATGTGAAAACATGGATTTGGTTCTTTGTATGATGTTCACATCTGGAATATTTGGTATTTGGGTAAAGTAATGAATATCGTTTGTTGAGTTTAGATCTTATGGATAAAGAATTAAGGAGTAATTTAGTTCATAATGTCACTAAAGTTCTAAATTTTGTTTTGTCAGCAGACCAGCATTGTTTGTTTACTAATTTGAATAGTTTAAATTCATCAATAGATTCAGGTTTATGAAACATGTTGGTACTAAGAGTGGTTGCAATTAGATTGCAAGAATTATTAATGAATTTGATTCAGTGTATAATGCTGATACCTATTTTACTATTAATATGTGAAAATGAATTGTAACTATTAGTATTGATAGATGGTAGTAGTAAGATTAGACTGTTAGCTGATAGTTTAATTGAGTTTTTTTCTTTTGAGAGCTTTAATGTAATATTTTTTGTTTTAGCTAGATTTTGGCAGTAGTTGATAAAGTGACTGTAGGGGACTTTAATCTGTTTGTTTATATATGAAGAAAGGGGGACAATAGGTTTGTAGAAAGATAACATTTAATAATTATATTCAGATTAGCATTTTCAATTTGATTTATTAAAATAGTTCAGATTTTATTTGGTGAATTAGAAAAGTTGGAGAATAACATTCAAGTTGTTTATTTTTTCAGGCAGATAAGTTGTTGATATTTTTATGCAGATAAGTTGTTGTTGTTGAATTATAGTTATCTTATTAGGTACACTTGTTGTTTTAGCTTGATCAGGTATGATAATTATAAAAAATAGTAGAGCAGGTTGTTTTGACATGAGTGAGCTTGATTTCTTCTAAATTATTCAGTAATTGAAAGGAATTGTTTTTTTTCTTATGCCAAAGTGATATCACTTGTTATAGGTCAAAAAACTATGCATGGTTGGAAGGGTCAGCAGCATGGTACTATATGATATGTATAGGGTTCAAGTATATAATGATGTCATTTAATAGTTGATGTATCTCTATTATTTCTTTATGATTTTATGAATTCTGGAGATTGGTTTGTTATGTTAAAAGCCTAAAACAATGGGGTTGAATTGGGTTTCGGGAGCATATTACTACTGATAAGTAGAGATATATTGGCTAGATTTGAGAACCATATAGGTATTGGTCCTGGATTGATCTTCCCCACTTTTATATGGAATTCATTCCATGAGTTTTTGACTGTAGAGTTGAAGCAAAAGAGTTGTTTGATCGACTTTATATTCTGTCTATATAAGTAGAGTGCTGTTATTTTTGGGATGCTAGTATGCAATCCTATTGAAAGGTGTGCATTACTATTCTTGAAAAGGCATTCCAGGGGACAAATATTGAAATGACTTCAGTGATCCATAAGGATTTAAATAAGTGAGATTTGCAAAGGGGGCATTCCCAGATGGTTGTGTTGGCCTGGATTAAGTAGATTTCTTTTTTAATAAATGGGAAAGTGATTGGACTTGCTAAGGTCATGACCAGAAGCATGATAGGAGTTTGACTTTTGCGATCACTCAATGAAGTGAGATTCAAGCATACTTGAGAATAGACCATTTTATTGATAATGGTATATTTAATGCCTAGTTTTGGTTTAATGGTTTTGTTTGTTATAACTTGTAGTTTATTGAGATCACTTTTTTGGTAGAGTTATCTAGAGGGCATACTCAAGTTGAGCAGGAATAATTCATTATAAGATTTGCTTAGTGATAGAGCCATTCCATCATTTTTGTTGAGATATACATTCAACAAATTTGCTCATTTTATCTAGTAGATTCCTTTTCGTGACCATATCTGGAGATTTTCCAGATAAGCATATGCCTAAGTATTTAATTGGCCAATTGAAAGGTTTTGGCATGATATGTGTATCTTCTACTACTAGGCTTTGTTTTTTTTATCACTTTTTATGAATTGGCTGGTAATCAAGTCGGTTTTTGTTTTATTATATATTATGTGGTTCATTTTTAGAAATGATGTAATGATATTTGTTGCTGCCTGTAGTAATTCTAAGAAATGAGAGAATATTGCTATGTCATCAATATATATAAATATTTTGTCTGACTGTGGTAGAGTATTATGAATTCTGGAGATGACTGGATCATAAAATTTTGTCCAAAGTAATGGGACTATTGTTTTATATTGATCTAATCCTTGGAATACTACTATTTGAGAAGTTAGGCTATAATATGTAATAAATTGGATCGAGTATTTTTTTAGGAGATTTAGGATTAGATTATTAAAATTTTTTGGAATTTTTATTCAGGTGAGGACTAGTTCCAGACTTTTTAAATTAACAGAGTTATATGCTTTTGAGATATCAAATGATACTAATCAATATTATTTGTTAAAATTATATAAGGAGCTAATTAAGGATCTCAAGATAGCTATAGGTTCCAAAATGCTTTGGTTTTTTGTGCCAGTGAAATTGGCTGGTGAAAGAATAGTATTGTTCAAAATGATGTTTGATAGTTAAATGTCTAAAATTTTTGTGAAAATCCTTCTACTTGTTTCTATAAGAGCAATAGGATATATATCACTTAAGCTATGAGACCATATGAGCTTATTAGGTAGGAGTATAAATAATGAAGCTTTTCCAATGTTTAAGGGGATAACTATTGAACAAAATATAGTTGAAACGATTTATGACCATTTTTTGTATGGTTGAGCTTATATGTTTCTATAATTCATAAGGAATTTTTGCAGGACTAGGGGTTTTATTTCCATGAAATGTTGTAATTGTTAATGTGAATGTTTCTAATATAATTTTCTCCATCAAGTTATTGTATATGTTTTTTTGTATATTTTATTTGAGATTATATTCAAAAACTCATTCCTTCTCCATTTTGAAGTTCTTTGGGATTAGATAATTGTGATAATAATTAATAATTATATTATTAAGGATCTCTGAATCTTCTTGAAGTTCATTTCCATCATAAAGAATCGATAAGTCAAGGAAAAATTTAAGAGCTCCCATGGCCATTCTGATGTATTGCTTTGGTTTGAACCAGAATTTTATAAATTTATCAGTGATGTTTCTCTGAATTTGATCGCTGATGTATTTAGCCATCTGGATTTGTTATTTCTTTAGAAATAGTTTGAATGTTTTAGAGAGGAATCTAGGTCTAGGTAAGAATGTTGAAATTTTGTTATGAAAACTTTTAGTTGGCTACTGAAGAGATTTACACTTCTTTCTAATGCTTTTGATTTTTGCAGGACTATCTTGATTTGTTTGATAGTTTTGTTTTTTTCTTATGGAGATATTTGAATTTAGCACTTTTTTTATAGCAATTTTGAATGAATTCCAAGTGGGATGAGAATCATTGAGAAGGTATAGGTCAATATCTTCTTGCAATGATTTTATCTGTTCTTTTGTGGCTTTGTTAAATTGATAAGCTCTTGTTGAAAAGAAGATATATTATGGTTTGTATTCGAACCATTGGAAGCAGGCATTGATCATTTTATGGTTTGTTGATATGGAATTGTTTTCTGTGACATTATAACTTAGGATTTTGCTAGTCAAGTTAGGTGTAATACATAGCTGATCAATTCTTAATATGCTTGTTGTTGTATAGTGAGTATAAAAATGATCTTTTGCTGATGCTTTTGCTATGTCGATCATGTTCTTTATATATTGATAGATTTTTCTTTTCTGGTTATTTATTGGAGTATTTATGATTGGAGCTTTTACAGAATATATATTAAAGTCCTCTTTGATTATAAATTCGACTTCTGGGTGTAATAATAGTTGATTATTAAAGGAAGATATAGTTTTTTCTTTAAGGTTATTATCATGTGGTAGATATAGGTCTATGATAATAATATCTATTTTGGGTTTGAACTTTAGATGAACTGCACATCAGAATTCATTTTCAGCATATGTTTTGAAGATATAACATGATAGGTTTTTAGGAATAAGTAGGTATGCTCCATTACTAGGGAAATTGATAGATATGTTGATTATAATTTTGTAATTATAGTGTTTTTGAGATAGAGATTTTTGTAAAATATGTTTTGTTTCTTTTAGAATATGAATGTTCTTCAAATTATCTATTGATGAGATTAAGCATTGCAGTTTTCCTAGTTGATTTAATCCTTGGGTATTTAGAACAGAGATTGTAAAAAGATTTTTTTTGTTTTTGATGACTTAGATGTTAATTGTATAGATAGGTGTTGGAGACTCAGTTTGTAAGTAGGTGATAAAGTATTGGAAAGAAGTTTATAGAATGGTAATGAAGTGAAAGTTTGTAAAGAGTGACTATTATTAGGTGTGGATTCTATTATTGATAAAACTTGGGAAGAAAAGCTGCTTCGGAATCGAGCAACTTTGATTCTATTAAACTCATCAGGAAGGGTGCAAAAGTAGAAAAAATCTTTAAGAATTGTTAAGTTTGTATTAAAATTTTCGTTGTCTTTAATAGGGAGATCCATCTCAATGTTTTTTTTCTTCAGAATTTCAGCAGTTAATTCAATACTTGGAAGTTTTGAAAGATAAGTAGTAATCTATTCTCTAGGAATTGCACCATAAATGAGGATTTACTTTTTTTAATGTGTTTATTAAAGGATGAGTTATTTTGATCAAGCAGTTTTTTGATAATGCCTAATATTTATTCAATGACTAAAAAGTCAGTGGGAATTGAAGGATAGTCAAGCTGTTTAAGTAATAGGTCAATTCATTCTAAATTTAAAGGAAGAGAATAAAAGTAATATGAGGAAAGTTGTTGAAGTAGTGTGTTAACTTGTTCTTGATCTTTGATATGGAGTAAGATACTAGTGTTTTCACTGTATCAATGTGAAGATAGAAGTGGGAGTTTTTGGATGAGATAATCATTTGCCAAGAATTGAATTGTGTAATTATATTGTCTGAGGTTATTAGTTGCATGCCAGATTTGTGTTGGATTATTTGGGATGGGAAACATGATTGCTAGAGTTTCAGGAAGTTGTTAGTATGAGTCTAAAAATGTGGATTTTGATGAAAGAAGGCCAAAGTATGAATTTAGAAGTTTTGAAGAAACATAGTATAGTTTCCTGAGTGGCTTAATCAAGTTTTTTAGATTTCGAAGTTTGGATTTTTCTCTGATAGGAAATTCTATTTGTAATTCTTCTGGAAGATTATTTGAATCTTCAGATAGATTGGGACATTGTTTTAAATAATTGTTGGATAGGAGATCAAAATTATAAAAACATCTAGAGCTTTGGCTATGGCATCTGTAAGACTAAAATTATTAAAGACAAGGGATAAAGAAGTTTTATTTTGATTTTTGAGGATATATTAAGGGATTTATGGGGAGAGTTGGAAGTTTATTTTTGATTTATTCCTTGGTCTAAGCCATGATTTTTTTGTAATCCATTTTTTCCAAAGTAGGATCGATAAAGAAGTTAAAACCAAATTCAAGTAACTCAATTACCTGCCAATGAAAAAGAAGAGAAAGATTGCTTGACTTGATAAATATGGTTAAAATAGATCTGTTGAGGATAATTTGAATCTTTTTCTTCATGGTCTGATTAATGTAGTCAATATTATGTTTGTTCATATAGTTTTTGTGAAACTCCTTTTTCACAGCTTCATATTCCTTTTAATGATTTCCTTTAATCTCGTTTATTTGAGTGAAAGAATAGAAGAATGATCTGTCTCTATATGATAGTTTGAAGAGAATCTCAGATAGTGATTTTGGTGGTGGAATTGTAGAAAGATCTTTGATTTTAATGTACAATTCAACTAATGTTTTGGGATCTCTGGGTGTGCTAGTAATTAAATCAACTGTCTCGATATTGTTTGATTGTGATTAGGAGAATTTGAAGTTCTATTATTATATTTATTAATAGAATATTCTGTTTCATCTGTCTATGACTGTTGATTAGAATTGTATTGTTGTTGATCAATTTTCATACTCTAGTTAGTGCTGAGTAATGGGAGGGATTGATCTTTATTGGTGTTTTCATTTAAGCTATTTTTGAGATTATTGCTTATTATAGAATCAGTATGAAGATAATCAGGTTCAGGGGTGCGTTAAACAATATTAGGAGTGTTGCAGTTCTCCTTATTTGATTGGTTTGTGTCCATGGAGTAATCTTCTTGCATAACAGGAGTATTGGTAGAAGGTAAAGAAGTTTTCTTTTTTTTGAGAGAAAAAGTGTTAGAGAATTTATTGGTGGAAATAAAGATTTGATTTCAAGGACAATAGAGTTTATAATTCATAGTTTCTTTGACAACTTTTTTGACAGCAATTTTTTTATCATTTTTGGATAAATGGAAGTTTGTCTGATGTTCCATAAATTGGTTTAAGATAGGTGTTGCAAAGTTTTTAAGAATTTTTCGGTCACTTTTAGACCAGAAGTGGAGAATTTGAAGAGACATTTTGGTTCAAAAAGAACTTGAATAATTGCTAGTGATTGATTTGAGTCGTCATTATTAAGTTTATATATGCGAATTAACCATAAAGAGGGACAATGTTGTAAAGGAGGAACTTGAGTGGAGGCCGTCGGTTTTATTACATAAACAAGAGAGGTTTTATTTTATTTGTATATGATAGAAACTTTTGATATTTTATTATGATAAGGACTATACCAAGAATAGAATATTCTTCTATGTTGTTGAAGATCATGGAGGGACTCCCTCCAGGTTCTTTTTGTTTAATTTTTAATGAATTTTTATTAACTTTTGGTTTCAAAATTTTGTGATCAATGATTTACGAGTGAGAGTTTTTATTTATATATTGAATTGTAAATATATTTTATCAGATATTATATAATTATATTATAATTAATAATGATTCACATTACTTTTAAGACTTTTTCATTATTACAAAATAAAAATATTATTGAGAAATTTACTTTTTCAATAATAAAAAATGATTATTAATAAAAATTTTTTACTTAAATATGACTGTTAAAAAATATTGGAAGGTACATAAAAAAATTAAAAGGTTATATAAAAATCTATAATCAATTATAAGATGTCTTTTTATTTAGATAAATACAAAAATTAATATCAAAAGAAAAAATTATTGAACAAATATTGAATTCAAGTAAGAAATGAATATTTTGGACAGTTTAAAAAAATAATTTAGATTATAAATGAATAAGTTTTTCAGGCAATCAGAAAAAAAATATATTTTGGAAGGATTGATTTTTAATAAGAAAAGATTTTTAATAAAAGTCTTTTAAAAAATATAAAGTTTTTTTATTTTTTTTTTATTTTTTATATAATATACTTGTATATTTTTAGAATTTCTTTTTTTTTCTTTATAATTTCTTGCGATTAGTTTTTGGGAAATAATAAATAATAGCAACCTATCAATAATGATATTTAAATAAGAGAGTTTTTATTCAAAATTTATTATAGAACAAAATATTGTTTTTAAAGTTATATTTAAAAATTAAAACTTTTTGAAGATTAAAAGTTGTTAATGAGTAAATCAGCATAATATTTTAATTATACTATAATTTAATATATCTTTATTTATTTTTTAAATTATTATTAAATATATAATATTAGTTTAATCATAAATTTTTTTTAAAAAAAAGTATGTATTATCAATAATTTTATTATTTAAAATAAAAAAAATAATAATAACAACTATTTTAATATCTAATTTTATATATAAATATATTTAGTAATACAATATATATAAATAATATTTTTTTATTTGAAAAATATAAGTATAAATTTTTATAAAAAAAAACTCTTTACATTGATTCTCCTTTTTTTAAAAAATTTTCTTTTTTGATAATTTTTTTTGAAAAAACAAACCTGGTTAAACCCATAAAGAAAAACAACATATCTTTCAAATTAAGCTACCAAGCTTTTGTAACACACATACAACAAGCTTTTTAGAAATATCAAGGAAAAAGATATACATTGTTTTACTAATTTCTTTTACTTCTTTTTCCTAAAATTTTTAGAAGAAAGAAAAGAAACCTATAAACTGATTCACAGTCAAAAAAAGGGAGCCAATATCAACTTCACATAGCTTACAGCCAGGTCAGTACAGGTTAACACCTTTCTTGATATTGCAAAGAACCCAGGAAGCAACTAAATTTACTTGATAAATCAAGTTACTTTAGTTACTTAAAGGTCCAGAAGGATATCAAAGCTCCCTAAGGACAAGACAATCTAAACATATATATACATATAAACAACACATCTATCCTCCATCTTGTTACATGAACACAATTATATAAAAGTGAACAAGCAAACAAATATACATGAAAAAGTAACAAACAAAACACACACATATACATATAACTTGTGATCCAAACAAGTTGATCAATATTCTATGCAAATATGATAACAACTTGCAAAATTTGGATAGAATTCTTGATATTAACAAATAAATATATCAAATCAACACAACAAGGTTTTCCATATTACCTAATCAAAAACATAAACAATAACAACCTCAGAAATGTTTATTCGTGATCCAAAAATAGAATAACTGACAAATATAAACAAGCAATTACGTGATTTAATAAACCTAAACAGGTAGTAAATATGAATAGAGCACAATATATATTAAAGATAATCAGTAAAAGAAAAAAGGATATAGTAAATACATTAATCAATCTCTCAATAAAATATGATGAACACTCTACTTTATGGTCTTCACAACAACTACTAAAACAATGAAATAATGAATCCAGTAGATCAGTAGTCTCATCACCAGAAACATATACTATCCTCAATAGTATTATAGCTAAGATACTAGGAGTAAATGTGACAAACTTCTACAAGGAACAAATCCTAACTCAATATATTACATATCTTTGGTAACAAGATAAAGGGATTAAAGAAGATCCCTAAAACTTTAAATTGAAGATAAGCTCCTGGAAATTATCAGGAATCTTGAAAGTCAACATAAATTAGAGCAATAACCAATGGAGATTGTTGAACAAATAAATAATAAATCAATAATAGACAATGAAGTAACAATTATATGTGCACAGGAGATTGAAAAACTGGAATTACAAAAATTCCAAGAAATAGTAAAAAGACAATGCAATAGTGAATATAGCTCTTATACTACTAGAAATAGAGATATAGCACCATCAACCAATCCTTACTTTATAAAAAAGAAAGGAAATTATAGATTAGATGCAATGACAGCCAATATCCCAGGGAAAACAGAAAATGAAACTAAGACATATCTAAGCTATACTCTTAAACTTCCACAAAAAAAAAAAGAAACTTGTTACAAAAAGAGTTTATCAATGAAAATAAGTAGTTAGTTTTTTGGGTACAAGAGGAAGAAGATATTATAAGATGCATTAAAGAAGTTGATTAAAAAGAAGACAACTTCGCTATCCAAAATATAACACCATTGACCACTTACAAGAAACAAAAGACAGAAAGAAACCTAGACAAAAAAGTTTTTCTAGAATCCAAAACCAAAAAAAACATCATCATCTAGCATGTATATTTGGTAGATGTGGATCAGAAAAACAATAAAAACCTCATAAAAGCACATCTAAAAAGATATAGAAAAGTCCAAAACATTCATATCTATGAGGTGAATACAAAACTACAAGTGAAAGCTTATATCAAATGATATAAATATCTTAGCCTAAATCTTAAAGAAATTTAGATAACTCCAATTAGTACAGAAATGTAAAGAGCTATATTTTCTAAGTCTGAGCTTAGCAATAATGAAATCAATAATAGTAATTAAAAGAAATAACAACTCAGCAAGACTTTTAGGTACTGATAAAACCTACACTAGTCTAATAGCCTGAGCATTGAATGGTACATAAGCTAAGGCATGCTATATACCCAAAGATCACTATACACTCAAGAAGTGTAACTTTACAGTAATTTGTTTTAAGACAAAAGAAGAAAGAAACAAGGCATGCAAACAACATATTTTCTTACAGGGACATCGCCTCTTATGAAGTATCAAACACACATCTAAAAAGAAAGACAGAATTCTAAAAATGAAGATAAAAGTACAAAATTCAGGTCTAGAAATATAGAAATAGACAATGAATCAACACCTGACTCACAATTAAATAATGAATCAACAGAGTCTATTTCTAATCCAGCAAGTTATCATAGGTTCAAAAATTTGGGACAGATCAGACAGCGAAACAATAATATAAAAAGGCATGAAAGAAACAATAGAGAAGAATATCCTGCAACAAGAAGTAATAGGGAATCAATTAAAAATCAATGAAGCTATAGAAATAGATCTTCTGAAGTTAATATAAGACCCAAAATAGAAAGCACACAAAATCCTTTAATATATATTCTAGCCAACTTAGAAAGACTACATGCTAAAATAGACACCTTAGTGAAATAAACAGGCTTTAGAAGATCAAAACTCAGTAATAAGGAAACAAACTACTCCTAAAGGCACACCAGTCCTTGATAGTAATCAAGAGGAAAAACAATCCATTGCTTCCTTATCAAAAACTACAAATATGGGTAACAAACGAACTTTAAAATATAGTTACAGAATAGATGACAAGAAAAATATAAATATCACAACATTTCTATAGTAAAAATGGGAAAATTTTTTTAATAATAATAGAAAATATAGATTAATAGGAAAAATCAAAGAAAAGGATGAGATTGATAAAAAGGTGATCAGATTAGATACATACAATGTTAGAGGAATTACAGATAAAACAAAGCAACAAAACCTAGCTGAAGAGATACTAGAACAAGGAATAGGCATACTGGGGTTATGCGAAACAAAATTGACAGAAACTAATATACAATGGGCTTTCAATAATCAGAAAGACTATAAACACTTCTATAGTATCAATAAAGACACACTATTTGGGGCAAAAGTCAGTCTTTTAATTAGAAGAGATCTAGAAAAGAAGATTGTATCGATAGAGAAAGAAGAAGGATATATTATTGCCACTAATATGCTTATGAAAAGAAAAAAGATTTGTATTATACAAATTTATATTCCTTCAGACAAATCAAGATACAAAATGGTATAGAACAAGATAACTAGCCTTATTAAAAATAAATATAGACAAG
>CAJVPT010005950.1:0-11568 GCA_910592055.1 Acaulospora colombiana
AATGAAAGTATATGTAACGCATATAATCAATAAAATGGGCGACGTTGTGTGTTTTAAAAAAAAAAAAAAAAAAAAAAGGTCTATTCTACATGTTCTTCTATTAAGCAATAACAGTTTGATATCTATCCCAGTCTACAAGAGCAGAACAAGCTCCAGAACCACACCGAACACCAATCTCCTTCATAGAAGCAGAATTTCACCAAATAGCCTAGACAGCATTATCGATAACAAATTTACGCACCCACACATCCCACCCCTACCACAACTTACAAACGACCCAATAGAAATTATCAAACACACAATCACAAGATACCTGACAACAACTGAGGCATCACTTAACAAACTAGCACATATTCGATATAGACTAAACAAAATAAAAAAAATCACAGCCTACACAGATGGTTCGATAGACCAAGACCTACGAATGGGCTTCGGATGGCAGATCTTGGAACTCCCAGAGATAAGCTTCCAAGGGAAAATAAGCAAACTCCCATCATCTACCAGAGCTGAACTCGCAGCAATAGCAACACTCCTCACTACCATACCTCCGGACAGCAAAATCACAATTTGCAGTGATAGTCAGGCAGCAATCAATGCAATCACCAAAGTCACAAAAAACCACACAACACTCAGCACACTCAAAAATAATAACCTGATCAATACAATAGTACACATAATCCCAAACCAAAGAATCACAGTAACCTGGGAAAAAATAAAAGTGCACAACAACGACTTCAACAATGACAAAGCAGACTTACTAGCAAAAGAAGCCACAATAGGTAACATATCTCACGAGATAATATTCACCCCCATTAAAGACAACAAAACAAAATGGACACAAGAATGGAATGGACAAATGATCGAAAACACCACCAAAGGGGCAATCAAAACACTCACACACGCAAAACACATCCTCAGTTGGAGAATGCTAGACAGGAACCTCACTGCTACCTCTCAGCACACAGCAGAAAACATCGCATGGGCAGAATCACTTCTCCATAGACAACCATCCAAACTCACAACAGGAGAAACAAATCAGACAGACCACAACATCAGAGCTTTCAAATCCAAACTATGGAACCTGGAACTCCCTACCAAAGACAAACTTCACAAAAGATTAGTAACAACTTACATCAATAATATATGTCTCAATTGTCAACAAGTAGAAACAAACAAACACGTAATGTTCTGTGACAAACAACCCAACAACATCTTCCAAATTTTAAACCAAATAATAAATGAAGAAGTCAGTAGCAGAGCAAAGAAAAAGAAAGGACATGACCTAAACAAAGAACTCGAAAAACTGAAAAACACAAGAACAAATGAAATAAAGCAATATATAGCAAGAGGAGCACTCATGAGACAATTAATTAATACAATAAAGAAACACTCAGAGACAGAGCATCACAAAAAAATAATCCAAAATATCTTAGATCGCTTCCTCACCAGTCTTTACAACATCTGGCAGAATAGATGCAACCAATTCACTGAATGGGAAAAAAACAACAACATAGCGAAAAAAGACAAAAAAATCTGGAAAACAAATGCATCTAAACCACTTAATACAAAATCCTACATCACAGGAGTTAACGACATCATGGCTCTCTCCTTTCACTTGTGGACAACCTGGAACACATTTTACGATACTAATACACAATTTTCTAGGACAGGTAGAGCCTTGGCAAATTAGCCAAGTATATACTAGTACTTGGCAATAAGCTGTGCCATAGAAAAAACCTTTTCTTAGCAAGTTTTATTAAATAGTCAGAGAGGTAAATTTGTATAAAACGGATTTGTACATACTCATTAAATAAATATCTAATAAACAAGGCGTACGCCACTCATTTTAAAAAAAAAATAAAAGTGCAGCAGGTCTACTTTATTAATTTTAGTGTGGTACATATTACTTGAATTACTAAACTATTTACCAACTCATTTTCTTTATGTATTTCCTACACTAACCTATTAAAAAGCTAATTGATTTTGACAATTCCTTATGGCTTGTTGCTCCCTACTGGAAACTAACATACCTAGGCTCTGTTAGCACTGATTTGAAAGATGTCAAAGATGTTATGTATTCCTTTTAGGATGTTACCTATTATGTTCTGTGTATCAGCTTGTTTAGGCTTGTTTATTATTGTTCTTTCTTTTTTGTGTGGTCTCTGTTGCATTTTCTTTCTTCTTCATTTGATAGATGTTTTATTAATTCCCTGTTCCTTTTCCTATTGTAACATTCTTTTGCATCTGTCAAGTCAGATGTTGAAAGTGAGAAATCTGGTATATTGAATGATACTTTTAAGGGTATCTAACAGCTTTTCTTTCCTATCGTTTCTATAATGAGGTTATTTAGGACCTTGCTAATACCTCCTCTAAAGATGAGTGTGTTTATGTGTTTAGTGCTGAGCTCAACTTTATTGTGTGTTATTTGGGGGGACTTGTTATTTTTCCTGTGGTGGAGTTCTCTGTATATGTTTCTATTGATGTTGTGTTGGATGCATGTGAAGGGGTGATCGTTGTATTCTATCTCTCTGCAGCTGTGACACTTGTTTGTTTTGTATATGTTGGGATATCTTTTATGGAGTTTGTCTATAGTCAGGAGTTCTTGGTTCCATAGTTTGATAGAGAAGCTACACTGTTGGGAGTTCCACTTGTCTGTTTGTGGATCATTAAGTTTAGTTGGGTGAAGAAGTGAAAGCTGTTTTTCCAGTCTATTTTATTGTGGTTGGCTCTAGTAATAGGTGTGTTTCTGTTGAGATGATTCCAATCTATCGTGAGGTGTGCTTGTTGAATCTGCTTAATAGCCCCTCGGATGTCTTGTGTGATCTCAGTGTTGCCATTGTAGTATAGTTGCAGGTGATTAGGTTCTAGGCATGTGGGGAGAATTGTGTTGCAGTTATATTTTTTTCTTGTTCAATGCTGCTTGATATGCCAATTCATCAGCTCTTTTATGCAGTGGGTCATCATCTTTTTTTGATGTTTTGTGCCAGGTTATCTCTTGTTGAAGGGTGTTTATTTTGTTGCGAAGGTTGAGCATCATTCTTTTCTCTTGTTGTTTGACTAGTTTCTGGTTAGTTGTGAGCTTATGATAGTCAAGAATGAGCTTTTGTGAGTCAGTATATATATCAATCTTTTTGCCTTTCCCAGCTATTATACAGGTAATAGTGATTGCTAAAATTTCTGATCTATATGCTGATGCTTGTCCTATGAAAGTTGCATTGAACTCTGTATATGCATTATCTGATGTGATGAAAATCATTCCTACTCCCATACTATGGCAGTTTTTTGTCTTGGTGCTTCCATCTGTGTATATTGTGATGTGATGCTCTGTTTCCAGTCTTTTGCTGATTGCTGATATTTCTGTGTGTAGTTTGCCCTGTTCTCTTATGATTTGTTTGAGTGTTTTTATATTCGCTGTTTCGTGGATGATTTTTATTGAGTTCAGTGTGATGTTGGGTTGTTGTCACTACTTGGTCCAGCTCTGTAGAGATATCTGTAATCTTTGCTTGTGGTTGTTTTTCACACTTTGATTTGATTTGGTGGTTTTGATGATGGGTATTGTGATCAAAGAGGACATTAATGTTTCGATACAGCAGTTGTGACCTCGTTGATCTATATGAGTGGTAAGTTGGCAACTTTTGTACACTTTAACTGATGACTTGTTAGTGGTGTTGAAATGTCTTAGTTTGATGTAGTCTTTGTTATGGCTGACTCGTTGACCAGTTATGATTTGCCCTGTTTTTTCAAAAGAGAACCAGTCTTTTTATTATGGTTCCTGGGTTCTTGGGTGGATGAGAGCAAGTAGATTGAGTTCTGCTTCTATAGCACTTTGCATCAAGAGTTCATCTATTCTTGCACGAATGTGTTTATATTACCTAGGTTCTTTTCTTTTGTTGGATTTTTTGTTGAGACAGACTACCTGATGCCATTGTAGTGTTTTTGCTTGAAATGTGTCTAGGATTTTTCTTGCCAGCAAAGCTTGTATTTCTTGAGGTTCTGTCGGTGCTGATTTATTCATGTTTCATCTAGAAGAAATTCTATATGTCTGCTTGGAGGTGGAAGTGGGTTAATCTGGGTGTGCTAAAATTGTATACTTTCTTTTTGTAGTGATCTTAGTCCATCTTGAAGGAAGTTGAGGTTCTGTTTGTAGACCATTGGGTATTTTTCAGTGATTCTGGTCTTTTGCTATGCATCATATTGAAGATTTTTGGATCCTGAGTCTATTGACTAGGCCAGGTGTTTTTTTTGCTTCATACAGAGCTTGAAAGTTGCTGCCAAACTTTTGTTATCATCCTGTGTTCAATTACATTATGCTATATAAGGAGGTTAAGTGTAGAATCACGTTAGGGCATGTTATTGTTAGTTTAGTTCTCATTCTGAAGTTGGTTCTGATTCTTGTATCAATTTTAAGTGTTTCTTCCTTTATTAGAATGGTGCCTTGAAGTAGGTATTCTATCTGAGGAAATAGTATGTGGTTTGTTATATATTTGTGCATCTTGTCTATTAGTTGTTTGCTTGTTAAAGTTCAGCACATGTTGTTGACTTTCTTTTTGATGAGCTGCCTTTGGTGTTATTTTCCTCCTTTTTCTTCATACCAGACACCCAAAACTCTGATGGCGTTGTTATTGGGTACGGGTTGTATAAGGTAGTTTTGGAATGTGATAGGTTCTTTCTGATCATTGATTATAAGGAGCTTTGATTTTGATGGGTTTACGGTGATGTCATTGAGATAGTAGAATGAGCTGCTGATTGTGGTGATACATTACATCTCTTATTTACTTTGTGTAATGAATGTGGTATCATCCATGTAAGCTGTTATAGAAATGTTTACCTCTCCTGCTTTTGATTTTGGGTCTATGGAATTTTTGGGGAAGCGTATAGAGTATCCTTGCATTTTATTAATTCTGCTTACCAGGAGATCATAGTATATTCTTCAAAGGATAGGTGAGATCGTATCTCCTTGATATATGCCTTCATGTACCTTGTATAGTTCTGTGTTTCCAAAGTGTGTGATGATCATATTTGATCTATTACTGAAGTATGCTTTGATGATGTTTGCTATCTGTCTGGATATCTTTATGCGTTCCATAGCAGATATGAGCCTTGAAATGTTGACTGTGTCATAGGCCTTGCTCATATCTAGGAAGAGCATGTGATATGGTTTTTTTGATTTTCGGGCATCTTCCAGGATACTATTGATGATCGTGATCAGTTCTCTGGTGCTGTGACCTGGTAGGTAATGATGTGTCCCTAAAGTATTTAGCATATAAAATTTTGCAGATCACTTATGTCCCTTTTTGAGGGACAAAATTCATAGCTCTTCACTTTAATAGGGACAAAAATCAGAAAATGCTATAAATCAATGATTTGAATAATGAAGAACAATTGTGGATAGCTTTTTTATTATTATTCATTTAAAAATTTTAATGTTTCCTAGTAAGGGACATTTGACTTTAATCCCTGCCTCCCCCTTTAGGGACCCATCTTTACTGGTAGGGCTGCCCAATTGTATTCAAAAAGTATGAGGTAGAGTGTGCATACTTTTGTTATTCTGTTTATTAGTATTTTGGTAAATATTTTTTTTTTATGGATTCTAATAGTGTTATCAGATGTGTGATGTTAATGTCATGTTACCAGTCCTTTAGCTTTGATATCAGATATATGGTTCCTTTTTTCTATTCCAAAGGTATGTTCTGAGTATTTAAAACCTTGTTAAAGAAGTCCATGAGGCTTTGGGTCATGGCCAGGCCTAGTTTCTTAAAGATAATGTAAGGGATATTGGATGGTCCTGGCTCTAATTTGTTGCTGATGCTGGATATGGTTTGCTTTACTTCTTCTGTTGTGATGGTTCGTGTTGTATTATCAAACCACTCCTCTTGAATGTTAGGGAGGGGTTCATAGTCCTATTCCCAGGTGATACCTCTGTGGTTGATTATGTTGTGACTTTTTGTCTACTGTTCAAAGTGGTCCCTGACTGTCTGTTTGATCTCTTCAGGTTCGAATATCACTCTTTTTTCATTGTTGTCTTTTTGTTTTATGAGTTTACTAGTAATGATGCTGCATTTTGGGTTATTTAAGATAGCTCTAATCATCCGTTTCTTGTCTGTACTTAGCCATTTCTCTCTAGTGACTTTGAGTTGCTGTATGTCCTGTTGTATTTTTGTGTGTATATCTTTTTTTTAAGCCCAGTTTGACTATTTGGATTTGCTCATCGATGACTTTAATGTATCTCTCTGGTTCGATGTTGAGGATCAATTCTGGGATTGATATTGTTTGGGATATTGCTTGATAGAGATTCATTGCCTCGGGCTGTGATCAGGTGTTCAGATCCTTTTTGAGTTTTGCTACTTCTTTCCTGAGCTGCATAAGTTGTATAAGAATGATGGGTCTTGGTTTTTCAAGTGGGCGTTGCTATTGTCATTGCTTTTCCCTGATCTTTTTAATGTGTTTGTTGACATGTGATAGTATTGCTTCTCTGAGAGTGTTTCAGTTCTGGTCTGTTAATGTTGATCTGTTATTGATGTCTTTCTTCCATGTTGTTGCAAAGGACTCTATATCTTCTCTGAATTGGGTCCATGCTGGGGTTTAGTATTGGTCCAGTTATATCTTGTGTTGTTATTGGGTCTTCTAAATCTTTTGTGTGGTGTTTCTATTTGCCAGAATTCCACAGTGTACAATTGAGCCTTGTGGTCTGTGGGGATGATATTGCTCCAACTTTGATGTATGTATGTATCTATTGAGATCCATGTTGGTCTAAAGTTAATCCATATACTATCTATTCTGCTGTGTATATGTTGTGATGACCATGTGAAGCTTCATGTGGTGGAGTTGTGATATCTGAATATGTTAATAAAGCCAAGTTCCTCCAGTGTGTTGAAGAATTGATTTTCTGTTTTTGCGTGGATTTTGTGGATTGTGCTGAATTTGTCTAGACGAGAGTTTGGATATGTATTGAAGCCCCCAGTGATGGCTATATGCCAGTTATTGCTAGTGTGTTGTTTTGCTAAGTTTACAATTTGTTTCTGTATGATGTCTCTTTCTTTGCCCGGTTTTGCTGCTTAGTAGACATCTATGATTCTACAGTATCTTTTCCTGGAGAAAGCCATGTCAATGCAGATGATATGGCCTTCGATAATTTGTTTGCTAATGACATGGTCTGCAAGTTTTTGTTTGATTGCTATGCCCACTTCTGATCTGATTGCGTTAGCATATATCCACCATGTGGTGTATCCTTCGGTTTTCCAGTTGTGGGATTTGCTGAGTCCATTTGTTTCTGTGGATACTATGATGTCTTATTGGTTTTGTTTCCACATTTCTATCTAGGTTTCCCTTTTGTGTGGTTTATTCAAGCCTTGAACGTTGAGTGTGGTGATGGTCTAGAAGGGTTTGTCCTTGTTTGTGTTTGCTTCTATGTTGTTGCTTTGATTTGGTTTATTTTGAGAGGGAGAATTTCTCGCAGTTTTTGGTATCTGTTTATGTGTAGAAGAGTCAAGAAAAGAGGTGAGTTGTGTGTTTGGTGGGGTCGAGTTGTGGTGAGGAATGCTTGTGTTCTTTTGTTGTGTCAGTGGGTGGAGATGAAAGGCGATCGTTGGATCTGTCATTGGTTGTTGGGGGTGGTAGAGATTGTTTGGTGTCTTTGGTTGAATGTGATGTTGTTGTTGTGCTGTGTGCCTAGATTCTGCATAGCTAGTTGGAATTCTTGGTGCATTTGGTGCATATTGTTTTGGATGGATTGTTGCTGGTTTCTTACTTACTCAATTGGGTTGGTGGTTTGTGTCTGGGTTTCTGAGAGAAGAGGGGTGTCTGCAGATTGACTTTGTGTAGATTTTTCCATATGATATTCATTGAGGCTTGCTTCATCGAAATTTTTCTCATGAACAGGGCCATCGAGTTGAGTCTCAATGGTTTCGATACAGTCGTTCATCTCTGCTATCTGTTCTTCTATATTGTCAATTTTCTTGAATATTTTCTGTAGAATGTTGTATATGTTGTCGTTGTTTGGGATTTCTCAGGTATCGAGATCCTCTATTTGTGTTGTTTGTTTGGTTGCTTCTGCGTATGACAGTTTCCTGGGTCATCTTCCTGCTGTGGTAATTTTATGTGCATTGTGCATTTTTAGAGTAATAATGTTACCAGTTTTTGCTGGTCTGAATTTTTTAAAGAGTTTGCCGAATTTGTGAGCGATATTTTTGTTAAGTTCAGCTTTTTCTTTCTGTTGTAGGCGGATGTGACTATTGACAATGAGATGTTCAGGTGACTGGCATATTGCACATGTTTGACTTGCATGGCGATCCATTTGAGTTCGATGTCTTGTAGGGTAGGGTTCGAGTTAATGATTGGCTCCAGTTGTGTTTCTTTTGTGAAGGAGATTACTGCATAGCACTTTCTTCTGTAAGTATTGTTTCTAGGGATATAGCAGGATTTGCCATTGACTGATGACACTAATTCTTTGAGGTCATATTCTGTTGTACCAGGTGATAGGTTACAGAGTTTTAATGCATTGTATTGACGGTTTCTTATTTGTTCTGGTGTCCATTTAGTATCAAAAATCCTTACAGATTCGGCATCGATGAATGTGGACCAATTGGAGAGAGCTTGTTATTTTGCTTGATTTGAACTGAATTGGATTGCTACATAGTGTTCATTTTGAGGATAATTTCCTGAATTTTACCTATTTGGTAAATTGATTGTGGGTGTCTTGGATTTTAATTTGGAGTAGAATGTTCCACACTACAATGCCATTGGTATAGCGATTTTTTGTGCAATGGGCTCTGATGGTAAATTTCTTTTCTGGGGTGATGCCGATCATGTGGTTGCATGCTTCTATTGCTGAGTCTTCATTGCCCCAAAGCATGTGGAATTCTTTGTGTTCCCTTCTTTGTATCATTCAGGTGCTGATTAGCCCCTCCAAGTCTTTGAGTTCAGTTTTAACGAGCAACATTTTCTCTTGCTCATTGCTCCCAGGTAGGTCAGATATGTTGATGGTTATCAGCCATCTTCTGTTACTGGTCAAGTCTCTAGGAGGGAAGGATCTGTGTGAGAGAGCCGGGGGAGATGTTGACCGTTGTCTTTTGCTGATGTATGTTTGCCAACTGTGGGCCATTTTTGTTTATAGCTGGAGTGCGGATGTTCTATCCCCGTCAGTGTTGTTGGGTTCTGTTTCTGCCACTACTAGGTCATCCTAGCTTCCAGATTGTGGCGTAGTTTCAGCTTGGGTGGCAGGACTGTTCTCTTGTACTTGCGGGTTGTTCGTCACTTCTTCTATGTCATTATCGTCACTGGAGGTTGTGGTTGTGAACATGACGGGAGGAGTGTTTGTGTTTATGTCTAAAGGGAGGTTGTCAGTGGGTGTGGTTTTTTTGGCTGTGCAGTTGCTGGTTTATTTTGTGCCTGCGGGTCGAAGTTTCAGCGGGATGGCTGTCTTCGCAATCCAGGTGGTTTGCCCGTTGTTTTTGCTGAGGAGGTTTTCATTCAGGTAGGTTCTGATGGAGCCAGTCTTGCTCTGAAGTCTCCAGTCGGAGTTCATGTTGAGCGGTTGTCTTGAAAATACAGTATATGCGCAGAGTTTTTTCGCAGTAGTTTGTCTTGCTGCACCACGTGATTGACGGAAAGTGTTGGGTCTAAAGTACTGAATTTTATATTCTAGTATATATCATACTATATTATATTTATTAATTATTTAATAATAAATATTTCTAAAATTAATTTTCAATTTTTATATATAATAGCAACATAAAAATAAAAATTGACAATATATTTTTATTTACTAGAAATTTTAATCAGAATGATATTAATAAAAAAAATCAATAATATAATTATAACATGTTTATTTTCTTTTATATATTTATTATAATTATTTGCATATACTGTATATTTCAGTTGTACTTTTTTCCTAATGGTTTGTTATATTAAAATTTTTTATTATATATAGAATGCTAAGTATTCTAATCGCAACCGAAAAATAATGAAGTTTAGTTTAAAAAGATAAACTAATCATATTTTTTATTTGTTTAAATAAAATGATTAACAAGGCTATGTCGTAATTTTATAAAAAAAGATGGGCTTTTGCAACTAAATACTGTATTATAAGTATGGATTTGTCGAGAATTAGATCAAATTATTAATTTTAATATTAAAAATAATGACTCACAAACCTTAAAAAAGAAGTAAACAATTTAAATAATAAATGAACACAAGTCCTTCTAAAAAAATAAATAATATTTTTTATTAAAGAAAACTTTATTTAGTAAACTGTGATATTTATTAAATTATGCATAAAATCCATACCCTATAATCCTCATCTATAAGAACTCTCTTTAAGAATGCCAAATTTCTAATAATAGTCATTTGTTGTCCCCTACAATTTAAGCAAAATATATTGACGAACACACTAATAGTTGCCTTTTCTAATAAGTGTGCCTGTGTATCTCGGCGACATTATTGAAATAAATACTTGTAACTTATTTATGAATATGTTCGTAGCTTTATTTTTTTAAATATATGGCCAAACCTACTTTATCAAATGCATCAAAACTTACATAATCTAAATAATTCGATAAAACGAGATACTTATATAAATCAATAATAAAAATATATAAATAAGAGAAAAACAACTCCTGTATAAAAATAGAGTAACGGTTAAAATTAGACGTCACTATTCTAAATCTTAACGGACAACGTATGTAGTAATAGAAGCAAATAAATTCTGTATTAACATTAACCAGACATTAACTAGATATTAAATAGCGAATTGTTGCATAAAAATCGTCCAGAAATCATCAAGAAGCTTAGTTTCCATTCCAAGACGTTGAGTTTGAAGGTCCGGGTTCTCCGTCTAACCGTAAAAAATATATTTATATTACATTATGTCAAATTTATCATTTCCTTTCATATTTCCTTACCTCGTGGGTAACTTTTAACAGACCCTTTCTTTTTACTATTGAGATAAGTATCACTAAATGCTAATAATAAAGATAGTTATTAAAACTATTAAATAAATCGCGTGCAATGATTATTATTACCTTTTGAAATAATTAATTCGTATTGAGAATCAAATTCTGTATAATAAGCGTTAAATTTAATTTAGTATTATACATAAAATGTTATCTTCTCTTTAAAAATTAATTTATTACCTTTTTGTTCCTCTGAGTCCAAATTGCATATACAGTATATTATATATTAATAAAAGATATTAAAGATAAAGAATGCCAATATCATACGCTTACCCAAAGTTGCATTTCTTGGCACGGGCATATTGGAAAACGAGTAAATACTACTCGTTTGTCTACAATATGGGTTCGATTTTTGAATTGTGATCAAACATTGTTTGTTCGTCCTTTTGATTATTTTATTAATAAAAAAATCCAACACTTTTGTTCTGGAAGGTCTGGGTTGTATTTTATTTTGTTGAGATTCTTTTCCGTACGCTTCCCTTCGCAAGTCTCAAAATCTCCGTAATATCGTGAATGCGTCGGGCCTATTGTCAGGATTAGCATCCCAACATTGTTTCATTATCCGAACATATTCCGCAGGGATATTTTGGTGAATCTTTGGGCGTATACCGCTAATAAT
>CAJVPT010005951.1:0-11568 GCA_910592055.1 Acaulospora colombiana
TACATATATATGCAGATTAATGATAACCTATCGTAACTTGTCCTAGGCAGACCTGCTTGAAACCTCTCTGTAGTTAGATACGTCTGTCTAGGGGCCGAATAGTTGATAACAGTTATCAGTGATGATGTTGATATAGTTAGCTAATTCTGTTAATAAGGGACTATATTATTATGCTAACTTATATACTAGTGTCAAATCCTCAAGGATTATTTTTTAACCACCCAGATATCCTGATACTTTTTACTTGAATCTTGAAAGAGATTTCTATCTTCTTTGTCATCACCTGTGACATCACAGACAAGTCCTGTTTGACAGGTTCTTTATTTAAGCAAGCACCGGATTGGGATATTCCAAGTTAGGGTAGTTAGATTCCAGATTTTGCTGGTACAGTTTGGAATAGGAAATGTTTAGACAATTGCCGCAGTCCTGAAAGCAAGGTCCCAGAGTCTGTTGGTATAGTTTTGGGGTTAGTGATATGTTCAGATGATTATTGCAATCCTAAAAGTAGGGTCCTGGGGTTTGTTTCCTATCCAGTTCAGAAGTGTTAGGTCGGACGTAAATTGTGTAACCAGACTAGAGGCCTTTCTTCATGCAATCCTCATGATAGATCTTTTTCTAGCCCGGCAATCAACAAGAAGGCCAGAAGTCCCATCCTTGTGCAACTTGATTATTTTTCTCATATGGCCCTTGTGTGATATTGAACTCTGAACCTTGTGATTGTGATCTGGAAGCACTACCACTGTGCTATAGACCCACAGGTCTTCAATAGTTCATATTTCTATATTTTGGCTTAACTATTGAGTATATATAACTTTGTTTTTAAAATATATGTTTGATTTTCTATTTCAAGAAATTATTAAGTATTTTTTGTAGATATCTTTTTCTACTTGACTTAATTATTTTAGTATCTCAAAGTAAATCTGGAATTTTCCTAAAACCTTGTTATTAAAAAGTATCTTAAGTATTTTATTTAGTTTTTTTTGAGAAATTGGTTCAAGAAAATTCTTATACTAGCTATTTTGAATATGGCTTCTAGAATTGTATTCTTCTTTCCAATCTTCTGTTAGGTTGTTACAATTGGTTTTTCTTTTCTTAAAGATTTCTAAATAATATTGTCTTATATTTTTTTAATATCATATTTCTTTATTATTATATTGTATATTCATTATTATCTTATCTAATTTTGATTCTATCAAATATTATTTTGCTTCTTTCTTTATTTGTCAAGAAGTTTACTATTTATATTTAATTTTTCTTTAAATTATTACATCTATTTTGAATATTTTTTTAATAATATTTAGGGTATATTAAAAATGCTATATTACTATATACTGTATATAATAGTTTTCAATTTAATGGTTTAAACTATAGATAGTATTGTATTTTTCTATTACTTTGCTAAGGTTTTATACCTTTTCTATTTTTTTTTAGACTTCTATCTTTTTAAAAAATTCTTTTAGTTATAAAGCTTTTATATATTTAATGAATTCAAGTTTGTATATATTATCTTTTTTTTAATGATATAACTTTTTTTTATTTAAGTTTATTGAATGTTATCTTGTATACTTGATTTTCAAAACTTTTTAGATTTTATTTATATATTTGCTTTTTCATATTCTTCTAGTTTTTTTAAAAGAAAAAAATCTAGTCTTATTTTTAACTTGTAATCCAGACTTTTATAATAAGCTTGTTATTATTTTAAAGAGGATTTTTGTATATTAATTTTTTTTTTATTTTGTTCCTTCAATTTTATAGCCAAATTTTTTATAAAGAGGTTCTTATTTTGCAAAGTAATTATTAATATAATATGATCCCTTTCTATAGCTTCTTATACTTCTTTATTATCAAATTAAAATATTGAATATCTTATTAGATCTTATAATAGTCAAATATATTGCTATTTATTATATTTTATCATATTGAAATTTTATTTTTGTCTTTCTATATTGTTAGGGTATCTAGAAATTTTTAATTATCTAAAAGGTTGAATAATGGAATTTTAAAACATTAAGAAGAATTTATTTTAACCTTAAAGGATAAAGTCCTATCTTCAAATAAATTTTAGGTAGTATTAAAATCATTTATTGCTATAATATAAAAGTTTTGTTTATACTTCTTTTTAATAAGACTAATTAATTTCTCTTGTACTTTTTTGCATTGCTGTTTATCTGATAGAATATAAATCTATATAATATAAACTTTTTTCTTTTTCATAAGAAAGTTGTTTACTATTATATAATATTCTTTCTCTTCTATTGATACTATCTTTATTTTCAAATTTTTTCTAATTAGAAAGCTAACCTCTACTTTAAATGATATGTTTTTGTTAATACTGTAAAAATATTTATAGATTTTTTGATTTATAAAATCTTACTTTGTATTGATTTGGATTAACTTAGTTTCATATATTTATATTATATTTATTTTTTATTCTTATATCTCTTCAATAAACTTTGTAATTTATTTTGTTTGTTATATCTCTGATATTATTTATATCTATTTTTACTACTTTTTTTGAACTTTTTCTTTATTTTCTTTTTTTATCTTTTATTTATTTATCTTTGTTTTTGCTACTCAGAAATGTTATATACTTATTCAATAAAAGTGTTTCTATATTTGAATTTCCATATTGTTTTGCTAATTTATCTAAATCTACTATTTGTTCTTTACTCCTTCTTTGTTAATTAAATTTTGATTTGCTTTTGAGCTTGGTAATTCTTTTATTCAGTTTTTCTGAATTTATCAGTATAAGCTTAGGAGGATTATACTTACTTATATATTTATTGACTTTAGATTATTAAGTTGCCTTCTGTTTTGGCTCTTCAATAGATTTTTAGAATTTTCTAATAGTTTTTTATTACTTTCTATTACTAAGTAGTTCAAGATTCTAGAATATATTTGTCAAATATTATTATTTAACTTTGATATTTTCTTTTTTTACTTAATTGTTTATTTATATTTAATAATTGTAATAGAGCTTATATATTTACTATCTAATAGGAAATCTAATATAGATTCAGTATTTGTCTTTACCTTTGTATATTTTAGTATATTTTTAAATTTTTTAGTTTTAGATTTAGAATCTATTGTAACTTCTTTCAATATGATATTTGTATTTCAGAATAATCTTAATCCTGACAAGAAAATGTACTACTTGTGACTTTTATTATGGCTTCTTTTATTGTAATACATACTACTATAAAGTTTTACCTTTTCAATATATAAGGATTTCTTGATATATGACAGGTCTTAACTTTTGTATTATTGAGTATTTTAACTATTAAACTTAAGAATATTCTATTTACTATATGTTTAAGAACCTAGCTAAATATTTGTTTTATTCAATTAAACCCTTATTTATTTCTCAATCTGTTAACTCTTCTTTAATAAAAATTACTTCTATTGTCTTTATTCTGAGTGATGTTATTCTTATTTCTTTTAAATTGATTTTGAAATATTCATATTACTTGAGATAAGTTTTTATTCTAGTTTTGATTTTATTTTATAAACATTAATATTTTAAACTTTTTTATATCTTTTGAAATATTCTTTTATGTACTGTAACTTTTTAAAAATTTGTACTTTATTTTCATTAAACTTACAAACTATATATTTTTGTCTTTTTCTGAATTGTAAATTTGAAATATCTTTTTTTCTGTTTTATTGATTAATAGTTGTTTTATGTATTTTCTTTTTTCTGATTCTAATTATTAAATATTAAAGATTTTTTTTTCTGTTTATCTTTTTTAAATATTTAAAAAGATTTTTTTTTTAAAAAATAAAGAATTAGTTATTTATTATTATTAGTAAAACTTTTATAGAAAAGGTTTTATTTGTTTTAAGGTAGTTTTAGAATTTTGTATAGATAAACCTTAGTTTTCTTTTTAAAATGTTTATTGTCATAGTTTCTAATCAATATACTTTCTTTTATATATATAATATAGATTCAAAATAAGATTTATAGTTCTATTTTTTATATTATATAAGCTATATTCACTTATATTTTGACCTTGAATCTTTTTTCTAAGTATTTCAAGTTTTATCCTTTTTTTTATTTCTTCTTGTTTTTTAATATTAGACATTATGATTTCATTGTCTAATGTCAATTGATTTTCTATTGACATAATTTTTATAGAAATGATTTTTATATTATTTAAATCTTCTTTTTTTTTATTATATTAAAGAATTTTTTTTTGATATATTATTAAAATAAATCTTCTTGCTTTTCTTTTTTCAGTTGCCAAAAATAAATTATATATTGAATCAATATTTGTTTTTTATGAAACAATATTTTATCTACACCTAGAATACTTGTAATAATACTATCAAATATTATATATGTTTTTAAAGCTGATACTTTTTCTTTATCTTGAATAATAGTTTGATTTTGTATAACTATTTGTTGTATTTTTTTTTTTAAAGTGCTAGCTCATTCCTATGCCAGTTCTAAAACTTTATTATAGTCAATATTGGTCCTAAGAACAACCGGAATGGGTAATTACCCATACTATCTAAAGATTTACGGATCGATGAATAGTACAAGGAGCATCTATTTACGTCTCACCCAACTAGAATAGGGTAACTATATGACTATCTAGTGTAAGATTATTTCTTAATTCTAACTTAGCTAAGATTTTGGGGAGTCTTATTCTTCGAATTTAATGAAGTGCTCCTCCCAAATTTTTTCATCTATACTCAAAAGTGATACTTCCTAGGACTGTGGTCCACTGGATGACTTGTTGTTATCCTCATGTTATTGGAAAAACTAATATGTCAGGAATTCATCTAAGATATTCAACATCACCGGTGTTGAGGATTTTTTATATGAAATCCTATTGGTTCTGTTAGCGCTTTTAAATTTTTCCTGGGGCTTGTTATATGTGTGGGACCTGTCTTGTTACTTAATAGGGGCTTGGTTCTGTGTGAAGGACAACGATCCTTCCATTGTTAGTCTTGATTGTTGGGACCTGTCTTGTATCTTCAGTATTATGTTTATGGGCCTGTCTTGATTATTATATGAGTGATCGGGTCCTTCTTTTTTCTGTTTTTGGAAATGATCAGTTCTTTTACTTGAACCTTTGTACCACTTATTTTTGATCATGTTATGAAACCTTGTATGTATCTTGTCTTGTTATGGCTGTAATAAGCAGATAGGATCCTTCCTTGCATTCCTGTTAGGTACCTGAGATCAGTTGTATATAGAGGGCTCATATCATTTATGCTAGCCTTATATAGAACCTTGTATTGATTTGTCATTCTTACTATAGGCATGATAAGTGAATGGGTTCTCCTTCTTGCCTTATAGAGTACTTGATTATCATCATAGGAAGATGAGATCTTTGTATTACCTTATGGCTTAATTTTTTCACTTGGTCCTCATGTGGTATTGAACTCTGGACCTTGTGATTGCAATCTAAGAGCACTATCACTGTGCTATCAACCCACAGATCAACTATTTGTTGTATAGTCTATACTTATTTTATTTATTATGTTTTTTTGTGAGTCAGATTATAGTATTAATAATATACTTCTCTTTTCTATTAACTATATATAATTTTCTTAATTTTGTTTATTTTATATGTAATAGAAAATCATATAGTATTGCTTTTATCATATGAGACAAAAAAATTTTTTACTTGTGTTACTTATTGTTTTAATAATTTTCTATTTTAATTTGTGTCTTGATCTTGTTTGATTAGACACATATTATTTATTTCTTTTATCTAGTGTTGTTTCTTGCTAATACTAGTTTTATTATTGTATTACAGACTTTGATACTCTGTTAATATTGATAACATTCTATTGAAATAGTTATAATTATTAATCCTAACAAATCAAATTATTCTTATAGTGATATTGTAATAGATTTTTGTCAAACTTGTTTTAACAATAGGTCTATATATATATATATATCTATGTTACTTTAGTAAAGTACTTAGATATTTGTAGAGATAAAATATTATACTTATCTATTAAAAGTATCCAACTATATATTGATTATTATTGATTATTAAAATTTTTAAAATTTAATCTATTTTGTTTTTATAATTATTAAAAAATTTACTAAATGACTTTTAATAAAATTATAAAATTTATATTAAGTTATTTATAAAACTCTAAATTTTTTATTAATACTATTGATATTTTGTTGGATTTTTATTACTATCTATTATAATCTAAATTCTTCTTGATATACTGTACTTTTCACTATATTTTCTAAATTTTTTAATTCAATTTAATTTTATTCTTCTTTTAAAATAATCATTAATTCTATAAGATTTTTTGAATCAAAATTATGTTTATAAACTCTTTTTTCTAAAATATTCTATAAATACTTGATTGGATTAAGATCTGGTGATTATATAAACAGACAAAGAAATATTAGTTATTAAATTATTTTTTAATCATTGATTAACTATTTTTGCCTGATAAACTGAAGTATTATTATTTTGAAAAGTATATTATAAATTATTATATAATTTATGAATAAAAGTAAAATATTATTTTTCTAAGATTTCAATATATATAGATTCTATAATTTTATTAAAAACTTGAATCAAAGGTTCAATCTTATTTTTTGTAAAATACTCTCATATTATTATATCTTGATTTTCCTAATTTACTATTAGAATTAAACTTATATTATATTTTTCATATAAATATTACAAACTCAATGATATGAATCATTTTGAAACAAATTTATCACTATTATTATATTCTATTTTAAATTCCAATTTTTTTTAGTATAATATTATTCTAATCTTTTTTTGTAATTTTTTTCAGATACTAAAAATTTTATTTTTTCACTTAACTATAAAATTCTTTATTATGTAAAATATATTAAATAGCATAAAAACTTATTAAGATTATTAATAATTAGTTAAATTTTTCTATTATTTCACTCAAAAATTGTTATCGATTTTTTTTATAGTTTTTATAAGATGTTTAATATCTCTATCAATTTAGATATCTGTCAAATCTAGAAATAACACTAGTTTGTTGATTTGTCTTATATCTTTCAATAATATCATGAATAATTGTTTTTGAATAAGTAAAAATATTTTAAATATTGTATTCTATAATTATATTTTTATAAGCCAATAATTTTATTATACTCAAAATTAGTAAATTCATAAGTTTTAGATATTAATTTTTTTTTATTTTTGAATAATAAAAGTTTGTGATTACATAAAAAAAAATTGTAATATATTTTTATGCATTATATTTAGAATTATTTATAGATAAAGTTTGATATTTAGAGTAATGATCTTTATATAATTAGATACTTTTATTAAGTAAATATAGTATATATTAGACTATTTAAACCTTAAGAAACTTTGATGTTCTTTTGAATTTTAAGAAATTTAAAGTTTGCTTGATTTATTAAACAAATCTATTTTCTTTTAAATTTCTTGTAATATCAAGAAAAATATTAATCTATATTGACCTTAATCCCTGTAAGAAATATGATATGTATTATCTTTGTCTTTTTTTATTGCAAAACAAACTACTATAAAGTTTTGTTTTCTAAGTGTAAAAGGATTTTTAAACAAGTAGTATGTTTTAATTATATTATAGTTTTTCTCAATCAAAATATTATTAATTATTTATCACTTAATTTTGATTTTGAAAATATGGTTCTTGATATTTCTGTGCTAATTGGAGCCATTTATTTTACTTCTGGAATAAGATTATGATATTTGTACCATTTAATGTATATATTAATCCTAAGTTTGATATTTATCTTATAAATATGAATATTTTAAATCTTTTTATATCTTTTTAGATATTTAACTATATAATATTTGTTAACTTTATAATTTACATTAATCAAGCAAATATGTTAGATAGGAGTATATTCTTTAGTTTTGAGTTTTTTAAAGATTTTTTTATCTAGATCTTTTCTAATTTTGTATATATTATTCATAGCTTGTGAAACTATTTTCTGAATAGTAAAGTTGTCTTCTTTTAAATTTGTTTTTTTTATATATTTTAAGACATCTTCTTCCTGTTGTATTTAAAAAATTAGCAATTTATTTCCATAAATGAATTTCTTCTTCAAGAGATTTTTCTTTTTGTATAATAATTTTAGTATATTGCTTAAGTAAGCCTTGATTTTCTTTTCAGACTTTCTTGGAATATTAACCTTCATTATTTCAAGTCTTTAGTTTCTTTTTTTCTTTATAAAGTATGAGTTTGTTGGTGGAGTTAGTTTCCTGTTTCTAGTAGTATATGAGCTATATTCACTTATATAGTGACTTTTGATTTTTTCTTGAAGTCTTAAGAAATCTAACTCCTCTTGTTCTTGAATATATGTTATTGTGATTTCATTATCTATTATTGATTCATTGTTTATTTATTCAATTATTTCCATTAGTTAATATCTAGATCTGAATTTTTGATAATTTTCAGAAATTTATCTTTTATATAAGGCTAAAGAAGATCTTCTTTATTGTTTTTTTCAAGTTATTAAAGATATAGTATATATTGAGTTAAAATCTGTTTTTGTGAAAGATTGTTTATTAATTCTAAGTATCTTAACAATAATATTGTTTAAAACTATATGTATTTTAGATAATGCAGCTACTTTTTCATTGAATTTGATTCTTCTTTATTGTAGTAGTTGTTGAAAAGCCTATAGTTTTGAATATTCATCATGTTTTTATAAGAGTTTAACTAAGATATCAACCATATTTTCTTTTCTTTTATTTAATATTTGAAATATATATTGAGCTCTATTTATATTTGCTATTGTATTATTTATATTATGTCACATATTTGTTGTTAGATATACTGTTTTAATGAATTTACTTTTGTTTACTTATTTATCAAATATTGTATGTTGTTTTAGTTTCAAACTTTTTTAAGTTTATCTACTATTATTGTATTTTGGTTAATCAATATAAAATAAATACATACTGTATTTACTGATTATTTGCCTATTTGTTATTTAATATTGATTTATTATTTACTATATTATCTTATTGATTTGTATAGGAAAATTGGTTATATAGAGTACAACTTTTTTTTTTTTTTTTTTAATCCACAGTCAGGTCAGCATGGTATATCTATATTGTATATATACTAGGTATTTACAAATTTTTATGACTTTTATATACTAACTCACTCATTGTCAAAAAATTATTTCTCTAAATGCAACCTAGGGAATAATATTTTGTTCCTTTACTAATTTGAAATATTTCCTTTAATTAATAAATTCATTGCCTACAGGTCATTACTATAGATTATTCTAAGTTCTGTTTGTAGTTAAAAACCAAACCACTTTATTCTGTGACAGATCTAATCCTTAATAATCACCGTATACTTCTTTTCTTCTATTTCTTTGATACCTTCTAGGCTTGAATCCTCTGGAGATAACAGCTCTTCTTTTTGTTCATGTTCAGTCTGTTCATCAGGTCTAGACTTGGGCCTCTTGTTTCTTTTGTCCTCTTCTATAATATTTTGCTTCTTTTCCCATTCTATCACTTGGGTACAACGAGTATTCCAGATTTCCTTTTTAAAATTTGCACTCATCTTTTGACAGAGTTTACCAATTATACCTTATATATTTGCTGGTGGGATCTTGAGCTGCTCTTTGAGGTACTTCTTCAAGGAGGTGGTTTTGCTTTCTTCCATATATCCATAGATAGTATTGAAAAGGCCCCTGTCAGATTTCTAGATCTCTTCTAACCATTTATCTGTCCAGTTACTTATTTTAGGTTAATATTTTTTCTTCTTTTTTATTTCTTTACCAATAAGTTTATTGAGCTTTTCATTTGCCTTTTTTCATAAGTTTTTCTGAGTTTCCCTAGAAGCTGGGCATTCAAAAAGATATTCTAGTGTCTCTTCTTGAAGTTCACATGCTGGACAAGTGGTTGTGATATACATATCTGGTTTTCTCTTCTTAAGTATCTATAGGACTGGAAGTTCATTGTAAGTTAAGTTAGTTAAGAAGCTTTTGTCTTTGTTGGTTTTGAAAGAGGTATCGAAGATATTGGTTGAATTGAACTGGTTCCAAAAAGTCAGCCAGTTTATTATTTTATCATTTTGGATCCAAAAATCCTGGATTCATTTTTGTGTTATCCAGTCTAGTCTAGTTTTTTTCTTATTGAGCATCTTGACGAAATCTCTAGTACTAATTTCTATTGTATATTCTTTTCATGCTACTATTGTGAGGACTTTTTCTAGCTCTGATAACTGATGCCAAGTTATTGGATTCTCCAGTCTGGCCTGTTTGGCAAGTAAGTTTACTTGATTGTTGAATCTTTTGGTTCTGTGGGCTTTGACCTTTAGGATTTTCAGATTCATGTCTTTCTTTTTTACTAGGTCCTTGATCTTATTCCAAAGTGGCCAGTTAGTGATTTTTGTCTATCTTCTTATAGATATCTCTATTTGTGAATGGATGGATTTCCATACTTTGACTGCAGTGTTGCAGTCAGTATAAATTGTAACTATTGTGTTTTGAGAGCTGTATACAGTGCAATAAGAATAGCTAATATTTCAGTTCTGGTTGCTGATGGCCATGTGAATGCTCCTACTGAGAACTGTTTAACTATCTTGTCTTTCTCTATCATAATCCAAGCTATACCCATTTTGACTTTGTAATCTGTTGTTCTTTTTTTATAGGAGCCATCTGTATAGAAAGTAAGCTAATCAGTCATATTTCTTTTATTATATCTCAAGATGCTCTTGAGTTCATCTCTATGTTCTTCTGTTTGTATGGCTTCTTCTATTAGTGTGATGTTCTAGTCTTCCACTAGAATCTCTACTTTGGCTGGTTTGGAAGTTAATAGAGTCACTATTTGCTAAAATGCATTTGTCTGCCAGTCTGTAGGGTTTTTTGGCAAGAGGATCTGTTTCCTTTTTCTTAGGTTATTATGTCGATTAAGCTGTGATAAAAAATGGATCTGTGACATGGCCACTTCTAATGGTTGCTCTGTACTATTTTATTGAAGATAAGTATTATTACTAGTAGAATCGTATACTAGTTGATATGGAGTGAAGTAGGTTTTGTTATTTATAAATACTATCTTTTCACATGTATCTGTTAAAGTATTAGCCTGAACTACCCAAAAACTCTTTCTTCTATCTGAATGTATTGGGAATGTCTCAGTTTACATATTATAAACTATCTATTCAAGTCTGTGTAGAGAGTTTCATAGGAGATCTTGATTTGCTGTTGTTTTCTCCTTCACTTTTTTGTACCAGGAGGGAACTGGTTCTTTGCATCTGCTATAAAGGATTTGAATTGCTCTCCATTCCTTAAGTATTATTGTGGTGGTATTGATAAGCTGGTCTAAAAATATGATCTTGTGTTTTCATAGTAATGGAATGGCCTTTTCGTATTTTCTATCCTCTTGCAGTATAGATTTGATCGATAAGATATCTCCCTGATAATTGAATATGTTTTTTTATCTCCAGCTTTGAAAAGTAACTTGTATACTTTTTGCCAGAGCTAGTGTTGTAGCTGTCAGATTTCCTTTTGTTAGTTTGTAAGAGTTGATAGGATTGCTTAGAATATTACCTGGCTCCCAACATTTGATTTGACTTTGTTTCAATCTAATTATG
>CAJVPT010005952.1:0-11567 GCA_910592055.1 Acaulospora colombiana
TAGGGAATGATATTTTGCTCCTTTACTGACTTGGATAAATCCTCTAGTCAATAAAATCATTGCCTACAGATCATTACAGTAGATCTTATAATTTTATTTTTATTTTTTAATTGCAAATAAGTATTAAATATGGATTTTTGTTAGAAAGTTAATTTATTAGTTTGATATTAATAATTTTTACATAGAAATTAACTATAGTTTATTATAATCTACTTTTTATAATAAACTACTGATCATTAATTGGATATATTATATAAAGATCAAATAGTTAATACTTATCAGAAAATAATAATAATATTGATAATGTGAAAATATATAATTTAAAAAATTATTATAATTATTTGAAGTCTATACTATATGTTTAAAAAGAAAATCTTCATAGTTGTTGTTGCTATTATTAGATATAAAAGAGGTTGCCTTAGTAAGTCTATTTAATTTCAGTAAGGGAAACTATATTTGATATAATAAACCTTCATTTCTATATCTTACTGAGATCTTAAGAGATTTATTGACTAATTATACTTTGTACTTTGCATTGTTCAATTGATCAAAAAATTGTTTAAATACTCCTAAAACTATCTTGAATAATGTGGATTTATTGTTAAATTGATAAAAGTAATCAGAATTTCATATCGAAAAGCTTGCTATTATTTGTTTATTAACTAAATTTTTAAAAAAAATATTAAGTTTTTTTGCTTTTTGATTTAAGTATTCATGATTTTACTACTATAAAAATATGAAGTTAATCCTTTGAAGAGTAATTATATTTAAAACATTTAGAATTTGAATAAAATAAAAGATATTATTTATCTAGTTTGATTTTTATAAATAGAAAGTTAAAAAGTAATTTTGTTTTGAAAGTTACTAAAGTTCTAAATTTTATTTTATTATCATATTAGCATTATTTGTTTGCTATTTTAAATAGCTTTAATCCTTTTTCCTGATCATTTGATGTGCAGCAACCTTGGTAACAGGGAAATGGCTTTCAATACCAGAAACATCAAAGTTTCGCAACTTGAACAACAGAGAATAGAAAGAAACCAATGTGCAGAAAGAAAAAAACAAGAAAACCACTTCCCCTTATAACCAACCATATGCCAAGAAGCCCAATATTATATAAACAAAAGTACCAGTAGCCTCTGCAGTAGAACCCAACCAAGAAAGCGAGGAAATAAACACTCATAAGAACTTAACAGCTGTAATGTCAAATACAGCCAGCATGAACATAGAGGCAGAACCACCCAATGAAAAACAGATGTGAAGCGAGTATATGGAAGAAGCTGAAAATGAAACGAGAGACCCAGCAGTAAACTGCGTACCTCTAACAGGAAGAGACTCAGATGAAAAAGGCCCACAGGAGAAAAAGAGTAATCCAGTAACAGATGACAACAATGAACACTTGAACGGACAAACCTCCAGAGAAAGAGAAGAAGAACGCTGAACACCTGTAGTTCGCAAGAACAATGCAGCACATCCCAATAACAGGCCAAGATCAAGAACACTAGTTAATCCAAAGGTCAGATACAGAAGAAGATGTTTCAAAATAGGTTTTAATGCCAATGTCATCCTAGTGTTGAACAACGACACAAAAATTCTTTATCTAACCAAAGCCCTCAACTCTCCTTCAGGGCTCATCACAATTTACAGTGAACATAGCAAAGAGAGGACATGAATTGTTGTAACATTTGGTGATCAACAAGCAGCAGATGACGCAACGAGAATGGAGTTACCTAATTTAGATAACAATAAGCTTACACATATGTAGATCAGCAGACAATCGATTGAGAAAAGTAAATTCATAGTGATCTGGAACATACCCCTGAATACAAAAATCCTGGAAGTGAGACAGAATTTTACCAAATTTGGCAATATATCGGGAATCCGTATGAAAACCAAAATTTGTGACAGTGTGCTATAATTACCTTCAAAGAGAAATCAGTCAAAGAATTACTAGTCAAGTAACGCAGTATCCTCATCAAAGGGAATGTGATCAGAATAAATGATATCCACTGGTCGATCGACCAGATGCGGGAAAGACACAGTATAGCAGCCAAATTGGTTAACTTACCACTAGGTACTATGGCATGGGACCTCAAACAAGCCCTAGGTAAGATGAATGTACGCACATGCTAAATACCACGTACTTGCTCAACAAAATACTGATCAAAGAAGTCTGCAGTAATAAGTTTCGAAATAAGAGAAGACATACTTGCAGTAAAAGACTTGACCTATATTCTTGGTACCTATAAATACACCTTTGTGTTTAATCTGTGATGCAACAACTCATCTTGTTAAAGGATGTCAAATTAAGGAACAAGTGTGACAATGATGAGAGTTCAACCACACCTAAATGGAAAAATATTAACAAATTTATAGCAAGTTCAAGCCTGTGAAGATGGGTAGCCTTCGCATATCCACAGTTTCGCACAACAAGGGAGGTACCAGACCAGTGTTATATACAACAGCGACATGAGCTAACAGCAATCGACAGAATTGGATGGTGCAGGAATGCACCCAACAAAACTGATGGAAGTAACCCAAAAGTTAGTAGAAATACATACAGTAACCACAAGACATCAGAGAAATCGCTGAGCTGCTAAGGATAATACAAAGTGAAGTCGCAAGCCTCAAGGAAATGGTAGTGGATCTGGATGAGAGGGTCACAAACATTGAAGTATACAATCAGGAGTATTATGATGAAATAAAATACAATATGAATAGTGAAGACAAGGAGAAGAAGAAAACAACAAGAAGCTCAAGTAATCCTGAAACCTCACTTCAAACACAAGACACAACAAATATTCACGAAAGACAACAACAAATTAACAAAACCATATAAGCATGTAGATCAACATGTAAAGAGCATTAGAAGCCATAAGAGCTTTGACAGACATACAACTCTAACACCAGTTTTAAGCATGCTGGGTGATGTGTCAAAAAGTAAAATACTAAAGAAAATAAATAAAGAAGGAACACAAATCTTCAAAATCAACCAATCAAGTAGAAATAGAAATTACATTAAGAATCACAACCTTTAACATGAGAGGGCTCAACAAAGAAGCAAACAGGATAGCTTGGATAGAGCTATGGCAAAGGGAAAACTGAAACATTGTGATAAGTACAGAAACAAATGGTAGTGATCACGTAACTAAGCGCTAGAAGACTGATGAGTACGAATGTTACTGGACCAACATAAATCAAAAACAAGGAGCAGGAGTAGGAGTGACCCTCAAACATCAGCTAGCAAGAAGAATTATAAAAAAGAAACTATTATGAAAAGAGCCCTCATGTTCGACGTGGCCTTTCCCCACAGAAGTATCCGAAAATAATAGGCATATATTTCCCAGCAAAGGCTTCAGAGAGATCCTGCTTCAAAAAGCTGATAACGAGATGGCTCAAAATAAGTCACAGGCTTAACTGGGAAGTTATAATTGCAGGAGACCTAAAAGATACAGATATGCCCTACATAGATAGATTTTTGAACAAGCATCACCGGTTTGAGAACAGGATGTCATCAAACAGCATTCTGATTAAGGACATGAAAAACCATGCATTCATTGATACTTTCTGCACAGCTAATCCACAAAAAAGTGAATTTACATAGGAAATGAATGCATTTACAGCAAGTAGAATTGACCAGATTTGGACAATGCAGAATGGGCATCTGGAACTGTTGACAGCAGACATCAAGAATGAATACAAACAGCTTTATGAAAGTGATCATGGCATTGCAGTTGCAAGAATGCACCTGACTTTTTCACTTTTGAGAAAGAAAAGAAACATACAGAAAAAGTCCAATACGAGATACAACTGGACAAACACAAAACCAACATGATGGAAGAAGTGGACAAAATAGATAGAGAAGGAAACAACTGTTATCAAAGGTAGGACCGGTCCAAATAAGAATATGAACGAAATGTGGTATACATTAAGAGAATCAATTTTAAGAGTGACCAGTGCACATATCAGAAGGTTTAAGAAAACACAAATCCACTTACAAAACAAATAAGACAGATGCAATAGGATAGCCTCGACCTCTACAGTTAGATTATGCCAGCTCAAAAAGTTGCTAACAAAAGGTGAGCTGGGGAAAACTAAAAAAGAAGGTCTGATAAGAATTTAATATTTAGCAATGAAGAATGGAATAGAGCTCCCCAAAGAACTTATCACCTCAAAGGATTTTAAGACTGTGAGAGTTTTAGTAGTGAAAAAATAAAAAACATGAAGACCATTTCATATAGATACCTATATGCTGCAAAGAGCAAGAAGATTTGAGAAGCCATTAGCAACCGCATGGCTTGGTTTACATTGGACAAGAAAAAAATGATAGACAGCTTCTTAGAAAGGGAAAAAAGGAAAATTAAACTTGATAAACTAATCCTAAACAGTAAGAAGCCTAATATAGTTTTGGATGAGGATGAGATAAAATCAAGGGTGAGAGAACACTTTGAGAACTGGACAAATGGTTTCAGTCATGAGAAATGCCACAGGAATGGAGAGAAGAATATGAATCCCTTCAACATGTAGACGAGAAATGGTATGTAGAAACAGTGATGGATTTCTCATCACAAGAAAAAGAAGACATTATGCCAAGGCAAGCAAAATTTCAGCTGTGGGCCCATCACAAATCCCATATATAGCATTGCAACACCCGAGTCCTAAAGCAATTGTAAGTGTTAAAAATATCTTTAACGTAATCCTACACTCTGGCATGATGCCGCAAGAATGGAAGGAAGGAACTATTTATCTGATTCCAAAGACATATGATTGGGGTAATGACCTAATGAAGGTCAGACCCATCATACTTCTGAAGTCAATCAAGAAAATTTTCATGAAAGGACTGGTGAATAGATTGTCTAATGTATTTACTAAATATGAGATAATATCAGAACATAACTGGACAGTCCTATCAAGGATGAGCACAATGGAACCCATCTTCAAAATAAACACAGTCATTGAAAATGCAAGAGAAAACAGCAAGGACTTGTGAATTCTTTTTCAAAACATGAGCAAAGCATATGATAATGTGGATCTAGCCATACTGGCATAGGCCATGAGAAAGATCAGACTATCAAACAAACTAATAAATCTCATAATGGAATATTTTACAGATAGAAAAAATACAGTTATTATAGGAGTAAGAACCACAGACCCATATGACATGAGTAACGCAATTGACCAAGGAGATACAATATTACTACTCTTATGGTGCATTTACTATAACCCACTAGTAAGCAGGGTCAACAAAACACAAGGGTACAGAAGCATCACAAAAGCATATGATATTTCACAGCTCAGAATGTCATGAAGTATCACGAACATATCTGTTATAGCATATATGGATGACACAATATGGATAGCTGGGAACCGAACTCAACTAGAAACTATCTTAAAGCTAACCAGCTCATTTTACAACCTTGCGCAAGTCAAAGTCAACCCAGAGAAGTCAGAGCTCCTTATAATTAATAACAGAAGAGAGTCTGAAATAACTTTCGAGCAAAATACGATCAGAACCATCCAGAGAACAGTTAGATACCTGGAAGTGTGGTTTGACTGGGATGGGAAAAAGAAATATTAAACAAACTTGGTCAGCTAGATAACATCGAACTTCACTAACCAATTACTCTGGAAAAGAGTAACAGACAAACAAACCCAATAAATACTCAATTACATAATCATGTTGAAAATAGAATATCTGATACAAGATCTACATCTCTCTGATTTCAAAGTTGACAACATTAACAGGAAGCTTAGGAGAATCTTTAAACACAAGGCAGGCTTTGCAATTTCAGACCAAACTGTATTTTCCATAGTGATCTGGGATACAGAATCTTCAATCTCAAGGTACACATGCTCTAGAAGCATATCACACTAATTGAAAAGTTGCATCTAGCAACCAACCATGTAGGAAAAGGGTAACAAACCTCTAATGAGCAGTATAGTCAGATACAAATATTTGAAAAAAATGTCCAAAGATATATTCAATGGGCACCAACTTTCTGCAAGACACACTTATCGATGCACAAAAGAAAGGTTTCTCTTTCAGAAAGGCGAAGCATACATACAAGGTACCAAAATCTGGACTGACACTATTGAAGACACTCATGGGTTTATACTGGTTCAAGAAATATAGGAACAAACTCAGAACAAATAAACTAAGGTGGGCCAAGCAATTCATAAACCAAAGTAAGATCAAAACCATCAGCTGGGCACAAGTATGCCAGATCATCAGATGAAGAGTGCAAGGAAGACAACCACATTTCTACAAAGATATTATCAATAAGCTCACAATAGGAATCCTATATCCAGATTACAAAACAAGGCTAACCAATTTTCACCCTGGTACAAACCCCTTTCACTGCATAACCTAGGCTGACAAAATGAGTAGTAGATGTCTGAAAAAAAACAAACTCATATGGATAATAACTTTGAAAGAGACAGAAGAGAAAGAATTGTTGGTAGGGAAAATTAAAAAAAAAGATACAAACACGATTACAGCAAGGCATTATATTATAAACAGCTTGGCATCACATGTAAAGATATGCAAAAGGTGTGATAACAATATAAGTATAGAAGAGGGCACCTGTATAATAAATATTTCAAGCAAAGATACAATAGCAGTCACTGAGAGCAGTAAACAAGTCACAATAGATGGAAGGATATGCAAGATAACCAGTTTGCTTGCATTTCTGGACAGCATCAAGACAAGGCTCATCCAATGTAAAAACAACCCTATGACTGAACGGAAAAATGTTTACATCATAACTTCCACTCACACAGATGAGTTGAGTTGATGGATCAAGGATAGCACTAGTCTAAATAAGCTCAAACGTTTGCAGCGAAGCATTGAAAGCTAGAAAAAAGTCAGAATCACACCAGATGCAAGCTGTTATATGAACTTCCATACTCTTGTATTTCACGTGACCAATCTCTTGACAGGAGATGGGACAGAGATAACAGCACTCAAAATTCTTCAAAAAACAACACCAAACGAGGCTGAGTTAAATGCAGTTATGATCGCACTAACTATTCTCCCAGCAAAAATGGAAGTAACAATCCACACAGACACCAAATGATCACAACAGCCTTAACAGTAACAAAAAATAGAAGCAAGATAGCATGGTTGGTAGAGTATACAAAAGATTTTGTCTACTCTAAGAACCTCAAACTCCAGATGGAAAAAATCAGAAGGAATAGAATATACATACATAGCAAGGTGAACTTAGAAGTCAAATGTGCAAGGCTCAAGTGGCAAATAATCAAGTTAGACATTGCCTTCAGTAATAAAAATGGGCTTGAACTCTGGTATAAAAGCCAGGTGACAAATTACAATAGTAGGGAAGCAGTCCGAAATCACTTCTGAAATAAACAGCTCATAAAATAGTGCTATTTAGAAAGAAATCATGATATTGACTAATACTACGATGCAATAAACTGGAAAGCAACAGTAGACTTTCTGAGATCAAAGAATATTATGACAGAAGATACGAACACTGAGGATCATCAACAAAGAACTTTTAAGTTAAAATTCTGGGATCAAGAACTCCTGACCATGTCTAAGCTTTATAAATGAAGGGTGGATCTATACAAATCTAGACAGTGCATCAGGTGTAAGGTGGCAGTGAAAGACCTAACACACGTGTATACATGTAGCAAAAATAACTTCGAGTTTGACAGCCATATGATAGAGACAATCATATGTTTCCTCCAGAGTAGTGAAAAACGAAGCAAGTGCGGGGTATAGGAATAGGCCACAAGGGTCAAAAAAAAAAAAACTATCAATCTTTGGATCTAGATAATAGTCAGAAGCTTAGTCCCGTATGACATAGCAAAATTAATAAGCAACTGGAAAATATTTTCAAGAAGAAAGTCAAACCAACCCTTATAGAATACTTTGACGAACTCCAGAAAATCATAAGAGCCATCTAGAAACTGAGATGTGAAGCTATAAACAAGTGGAAAATATCTCAGGTGATAAAAAGAGCAGACAAGAAAACAAAGGGCAAGTGGAGCCAAGATATATTAAGGGGTTGCATTTGGAGACAAAAGCATATAATCAATTTAGATTAGAAAAATCAGAAAACCTTTGATTTTCTCTTCACTTTAAAAATAAGAAAAATAGCACTAACTTAGCCTAGGCAAGTTATTTCTCTGAAAGGGGGGCAACAGGCTATGGAGGTTCACTGGAGATCCGAATCAGAAGGTATCTTTTTCTAAAAATTCTAACATATATGCTAGTATAGTTTGTGAAATTTAGTTAACTTTGAAACAGATAATACAATATAATATCAAAGTAAAAGTTTAATAAAATCCAACTGAAGGCTGAGCTAGCAAAAAAAAAAAAAAAGAATTTTTAAATAGTTTTAATTTATCTATAGATTTGAATTTATAGAATATATTGGTGCAGAAAGTAACTACAATTAGATTGTAGTAGTTATTAATAAATTTAATCCAATATGTGATACTAGTACTTATTTTATTGTTAATATTCAAGAATATATTATAATTAGTTATATTAATAAGTAGAAATAGTAATATTTGAATATTATATAATAATTTAGTTAGGTTCTTTTTCTTCAAAAATTTTATTATAATATTTTTTGCTTTGACAAGATTTTAATAGTAATAGATAAAATGGCTATATGAGATTTTAATTTATTTGTTTATATATAAAAGAAGTAGAAATATAAAATTTATAGAAATATGATATTTGATTATTATATTTAAGTTAATATACTTAAAACTTTATTGATTAATAAAAAATTTATATTTTATATAATAAGAATTATAATTATTTTGTTACAACTCACAATTATATTGCAATAGTATATCTTTATTGAGATATTGAAAGATATTATAATATTTATAAACTTTTACAAAGTGACTATCTTATTATTGTATATTAGTAGTTAAAGGAATATACTACTTAAAAATATAAGGAATTTACTAACCTAGTTCAGATTAAACAAAACTAAGTCTAACTGGATACTCTAAGACAGATTTAAGGAATAATATTATACTCTTCCAGTAGTTTCATTAAGAACTCCAGTTACTGGAATAATTACCAACAGTTTGTTACTATCAATTATTTTGAAAAACAATAAATTGCTAAAGTATAATGCTGGAAAAGTGAAAAAGAAAAATATAATTCAAAACTTTACAAAAGGTTCTTATTCCATTTTATAGTTTTTTCTTGAAAGAAGTTTATTTAATTGAAATATTTTCTAAGCTTTATGATACAGTATTTAAAAAACTTAACCATTCCTAAATAATATTTTATTTTTTAATAATTTTTAAATTAATATTTTTTTAGTTTATTTATTAGTAAGTTATTATTTTAAATGTTCAATCAAGCTATTAAAACAAAGGAAACTAAAAATTTTTAGCTTTCTTCAAAGACTTGTTTTTTAAGATCTCTTTTCAATAAAAAATGTTTGATTAAAATACTTTTTTTTTATTATTTGAAAAACTTATTTATTTTTTATTTTGATTTTTTTCTTATATTTATATTAATTTACAGGGAGATTGTGAAAACTATTTTTAATATTAAACAAAACAATAAAATCAATTGGTAATGGGCACACACTGCTTTCAGTGGTAAGGCTCGATTTTCTTATCCCTTGTAACTTGTTGTACCTAATTAAAAAAACTAATATGCTTAGGTTCTGCTAGTATATTCAAAGAAGATATCGAGAATAGTTAGGGCTATATCCTTTTTATTAACTTTGTTAATATCAAGACAATGTTAATTTTGTCTTGTATATATTTTAATTATATATTAATGTAACTATGTACCTATCTATTTACAGTAAGCAAGTAGACTATTTTACATATTATATATAGGATCATTTTATATTTTTGTATATGGATAGGATATATAATACTATCTTTATTTTTCTTAGAATATTTTTATAGAGTAATTTAATTATCAAACCATTGTATATATTTTAACTTGTATCAGATATTTTAGATACTTCAGTGTGATACACAAATTACTTCTTCCACCAAGATTTCTTGATAGATGGGTATGACACTTATACCTATACATCCTATGATAGAGGATTTACTCTTATTTTCCAGAATTTTTCAATTATTTGCTTAGAATCTGTTTCTGATCGGTTAAGGATCCACAAACTCAACAAGCATGAATCAGATTTATTCCAGTTGTGAACTCAATCACATTAGATTTGTAATGCAGGAGTGAATATCAACTATTTATAGACCTATCTGATTAGGATGATTATTAGCTATGAGTGATACAAGATTAATCAGGTTATGCTGGCAGATTCCTGTTTTCAACAAGGATTAACAGAATTTTTTATAATTTTGTCACTTGGAGGACTTGAACCAGAATCTTGTAATATGATCTATAAAGTGCTAACCACTATACTATTAACCCATAGATTATAGTAAAAAGTTTTTATCAGTAATAATTTTTGTCAAAACATATATTTAAATATAATCAAATAGTTGAAACTTAATATTAACTAGAGACCATTCAGCCATATTATCTAAATGGAATATAAAATAGATCTTAATTTTGAACTTTATTTAACTAAAATAATAAGAAAAAATGATTTTAAGATTTTAATATAAATGAATGAATAGTAGCTTTTTTATCATAAAAAACTTGTTGCTATATTTTATTGATTTTATGGAATTTGATATATAAGTTAATCTAATTGAAAAATAAAAGTAAAAATATCAATCAATTTCTTTAATTATCAATAATTTTATTAAAATATATAAGTAAGTATAATAAATAAAAGTTTATTTATATTTTATTACTAATATTTTTTATATTAATCAATTAAATATTAGATAATATTATAGCGCTAGAAATTCATGATCAAATTTAAACAAAATCTTTTAAAAAACTATAAAAAATAAATATTTTAAAAAGAGATAAATATAATATATAATAAGTCTTCTTTTATTAATAAAATTTTTATTTTTTATTATTTTCAGTTCTAAAAGATGTCATTTTATTTATTAATTCTTTTCTTTTTAGAACCTTTTTGTTTTTAGTAGAAAAAATACATATTTAAGTCTATTTAAATTACCAAAAATCAAATTTTATTCAAATAGATTTATAAACAAATATAAATAAATAGCAGTGACTTATAAAAACAGCTTCAAATTATTTTAAGAAAAGATAAAAAATTTATTAGTCAAAAAGTATAAAAACGTTTTATGAACATCTTTTTTATATATGTTTAAAGTATAATTAAAAAGAGTTTTGTATTATTAATTTTTAATAAAATTATTTATAAAATTATTATTTATTTTTTTTTATCTACTGTTATAAGTCACATGGGTAACACGATTTACACGTAACGATCTAGAATCCAAAAACCCAAAAGTCTGATATGAAAGATTGAGTGTCGCAAGATAAGAAACTATAGATAAGGTTTGGGTACTGATAAGGAAACTGTGTGTATTTGAAAAGTATAGAAAGTTTAACAAAGCTTAGGGTTAGTATAGCCAATTATAAAGTAGATAACCATTTTTTTTTTAACCCTAGGTCAGGCTAGATATGTGTACTTTATTAAACATTTATATACTAT
>CAJVPT010005953.1:0-11565 GCA_910592055.1 Acaulospora colombiana
AATAGAGAAACACAATGCAACATATAACCCTAACTATCAGATCGAAAACCATTATATCCAACATAGCATCTCTAACATGCCCTGGTCATTATTGAAAAAGGATATTCAAGATGCAATAGAGGAATTGAAATTTATCAATCAAAAGATTGAAGCCAAGAAAACAAGAGACACAATCAAGATTGCTTTGAAACAACAATGCGATGACCTAAAATTCAATCAGAGAAGAATGATAAGCTTATTAACAAATAGAACAAGAAGCAAAATTGCACTAGACAAAGTTAAGATCACACAGGATGGTATAGAATACATAACAACCAAAATAGGTAAAATAGAGAAAAAACTAAGATAATACCATCTAGAAGCTTTTAAAAAAAGAGATACCAACTTCAATAGCCTTATAGAAGACTGGAAAAAGAAGTATAGACCCAAGGATTATATCAAGAAACTATGATATAAAGATTTTCTCAAACCAATTTCACAAGAGGAATTAGGTGAACACTTCCAAACAACAAGGCACCAGGATGATTACAAATTAGCTATTAAATGCTTAAGAAACTGAATCAGGATAGAAAGAAAATCCTGAGAAGAATGTTAAATAACTTCTTGAGATGGGAGGTAACTTCCATTTGTTGGAAACAGAGCCATATATATCCTATAGCCAAACCAAAACTGTGGAAGTGTGAACTAATAAACACAAGATTAATAGTTCTGTTGAAAGTCATAAGAAAGTATTTCACAAAAATCCTTATTAATAAGATGAAAAATATGTATAAAATCAATAACATCCTCAAAGATCCCAACTTCATAGGTCTTCTTGGAAAAAGTACATCAGAACCAATTTAAATCCTTAACAACATCTGTGAAGATGCAAGAGAAAATAAAAAGGAACTGTGAATACTTTTCCAAGATACCACCAAAGCCTATAACATAATTAGTTTGGATATGTTAGTCAAGCAATAGAAAGGATCAAAATATCCAAGGGTTTTATCAAAATCATGCTGAGCCTATTTTAAGACAGAGAATTTCAAATCATCTTTGAAAATGACCTCACAGAATCCATAAAAGCAAGGGATGGCATCAATAAAGAGGAAACTATCTCATCACTGCTATGACGAATATTATATGATTCTTTACTCTACAAGATTCAGAATGACAAAGAAAAGTAATACAAAATATCAGTTACATAGAATCCAGATCTCAAAGAACAAACCACAAAAAGGCTAGAATTAAGACATGCAGCTATAACCTTTATGGATAATATGACATGGATAGTAAGATCTAAAAAGGATATAGAAGAAATCCTCGAAACTGTGAGAGTCTTCTATAAAGCCAATGATTCTCAAATCAATAGTAATAAATCAATTCTAATTACTATTAACAATTTTAATTATTATTTAAAAAAAGTTCAAACCGGTATAGAAAAAGAAATGGTAAAGGAGCTCAGCAGGACAGAACATATAAGATTTCTAGGAATCTGAACTGGCAATCAAAAAACTATATTTGAACTCAAAGAGAGGATGCTAAAAGAGATCAATATAGTGACTAGAGTTCTTAAAAGCAAGAAATTAACAGATAAACAAACCCTGTATATTTTAAACAGGGTATTAATTCCAAGGATAGAATTCAGAATGTAGCATAGTATACTATCTTGGAAAATATATAATACTCTAATGGCAGCATATAGAAAGCTCTTCAAAAACAAGAGTATTCTATGTAGATCTATACCTAATAGTATAATACGCATCCAAAGATTCACAATCTGAAAAGTATCTGGATGTTCCAGTGAGAAAATCAAATAACAGGATTATGTAAGAGACTAAATGATCCTAGTTCTACAGGAATTACAACAATTATCCAACTCAAACAAGCACAGATAAAGAATTGGGAACTGCTTAACCTATTAATATGCAATTCTCTGAATCATTTACCAAATAGAGGAAACTTCACGCTCCAAGTAATGAAGTTGACTAAAGATATAGGAATAACCTTTCACAGTTGAAAACGGCAAAAAATCTTCGAATTAAACAAGTGAAATAGGTTAATTAAGGAATACCGTACATTAGAAATATAGAAAAGCTATATCATCACTAAGAAACAATAAACTACTATATATAGACCAGCTAATCAATCAAGCTACTAAAGAAATTAGGGATTGATGAATGCTCCAACTACTTCAGAATACTGGTAAAGGTCATATTCCTAAATGGTTTCAAGCTTTAATCAAAACTCTTCCAAGTAATAGGATAGGTCAACTCATAAGTACATGGAAAAGAGATTGGATAAAGTGAAAACTAGTATATGTTGCAATTAATTCAGACTGTGACAAATGACAAAAACTATGGATAATTACAAAGAAAGCTGAGCATCATATAATCTGGGGAAAACTACAATAGACAAAAGTAGGATACAAAGTTAACATCAAACACTTCAACTGATATAGTAATAATAATACATAAATGATGATATTAACAAAGTGTCCAGGATATACAAAGGGTACAAAACAAGAAGGGGAATATATATTAGAGAAAGATATGAAAGATATATATAAAGTTTCATATCTCAATACAAGAAAGTCAATCAAAAGAGCTTAAGAACTAACAATCCTCTGCTCCAAGGTATCACTAGAAGAGACAATGGAAAAGATTACCAATATGGATACAAATCCTCAAACCTTAGCTCCAACCAGTATAGTGAATTAGGTAGATATCGAAAGATGGGAAGAGGTCATTATTAGAGACAATGTTATAGAAGGAGTATATTAGGATCACCTAATAAAAATACTTCAATGCAACCTAGAATTCAATGTTAAAAAACTAATCTTCTACTCCGATGGATCACTCATTAATCATGGAATAGAAGAAATGAAAATGGGAGTAGCATGGATTCAAATAGGAGATATGGGTAGAGAAAGTAGATTTCAGACAGGAGTAGACAGTTGGTCCTTCTCAACATGTGCTGAACTTATAGCAATTGTCACAATACTTCTGATAGTTTCAGTGGATAGTGACATGGAAATCCATACAGATAGCCAGGCCTGTATTTCCAAGTAGAAAACAATAGAAAAAGAAAATCCAAAGCAAACTCACAAAAGATGGTTAAAGGAAAAAACTAGTTTTTGTGGATATGAATGTTAGAATTGATAAAGAAAAAGACCATAAACCTGCAACTTATCAAGGTTAAAGTATATTCTAATGATCCCCACAATAAAGAAGCAGATGTCCTAGCCAAAGAAGCTCTGAAACTCCCAGCAATAAAATGGAAAAAGCTGGCTTTATACAAGATTATCACAGAAATTAGATGGCAAGAAAAGATGCTGAATGACTCAATAAGACAGTTTGTCAAAAAAGTAAACAATAAAATAACTGCCTTCCAGTAGACACAACAAAACAAAACTAAAAAAAGATGGAGCCACCAAATTATAAAACAGTAAGATCATAATACTTGAAACCTTGTATGGGAAAGAATGAAAGAAAAACACACCTGGAACACTTCCTTTAAACAATCGCAATGAAAAAGCTTCTTTATAAAACTAATAAATGATGAGCTATCAACTCTGAACAAGTTGACAACTAGAAGGTCCAACCTTTACAAACAAGTGAAGTGTATTGCATATAACCAACAAAGTGAAACTTTTAAATATTTACTAGAGTGTCCAACATACAAAAAACAATTATAGGAAGTATGGAATAAAGGATAAGATGGGATCCTTAGAGACTTCAGAGGGCTCTTACAAGAGAGGAAAAAAGAGGCAGAAGAAAAACATGTAAGGTTGATTATTTATAATGAAGAAGAAATGACCAAGATGGATAAATAGATCTCAAAACTGATAGAGCAGACCTCAAAAACCAGTCAGGATATTCTAAGCTTTTGCACAGGGCTAATAAGGAAAGATCTAATTCTAAAAATAATAGATCTGAAATGCCATAGAAAAAGAATTAGTAATAATACAAGAAGATGGATATCAAAAATGCAAAGAAAAGTGTGCAATCAAATAAGGAAAAAGATTTGAAACAAAAGATGTGAGAAGATAATTGAATGGGAATATTTACAGGGGATCCACAGAGTAGAAAAAATCAATCGATTCTCAGATATACATAGCTTAAAACTATCAGTCCTCAAAAATAAAAATTCTCTATCAGAGGAAGAAACTCAAGAAAATAAAAGCTTGAAAGAAATTCTACTCAAAGATATTACTTATGGAATAAAGTGATTGGATTTTAAGCTTGGTCAAAACAATGAATAGTGATCTGCAGTAATGATCTGTGGGCAATAATGTTAAAGATTGGAAGAGTATTCACCTGAACCATTAATGGAGCAATAAATCACTTCTGAAGTTGCACTTAGAGTTTTGATATATTAAGACAAAACAGTGCCGAGTGAGTTAGATAAAGTCTTAGCTTTAGTGAATTATTTAAAATGTATAGTATACAAATATTTAATAAAGCACATGTATCTAGTCTAACCTAGGGTTACAAAAAAAAAAAAGATATATTTTTTGAAAAATATTTTACAATATTAATTACAATTAAAACATTATACCAAAAAAAAAACTCTTTCCTGAAAATCTCAAAATCAAAAAAATTTTCCTTTTTAGGAAAAAAAAAAAATACAAAAACTCGTCCTCAGCTATAAAAGTAGCATCCCAAGCAACATGGCCTCCACAAGGCAACTGAGAAGCCTGATGAGGCAAACAACACCAGAGTATAATATTGACAGGTTAAGCAAGAGCAATAGCAGGATCTTAAAAGTAAAAGCGACAACACCGACATCTCAACTCAGACACACCCCTCGGAACTAGATAAGTTCTCCTCAAGAAACCAACAGACAAAGGGAAAGGGAAGGAAAAGGAGAACCCAAGGACACAAGCAGAAGAAATGAAAACAGAGGAAGCAAGTCAAGCGGTGGAAAACATGGAAAGTATCACCAGTAGTAGAACGTTATCTCCTATCATGACTGAAGTACTAGAGGACAGGAACATCACAGAGCCCCAAGCAAAAGACGAACAACTCAGTATTACTGCTCAGACAGGCTACAGCTACGAGGACCAAACAAACTTGCAGAAGAGACCACTCACCCCACAAGATACTCAAGACAGACAAGTCCTTTCCAAGCCATGGAAAACATACATTGACCCAGACCTGGTACCAGAACAAACCACCAGGGAAAAAATGGAACTCGTGAAACAAAAAATGGGACACCTCCCCTTCCTGAAATATGTGAGGATTGAACATCCATTTGGAAGATCACAAATCACAGCTATTTTCAGTAATCAGGAGAATGTGCAAAAGCCTGCACAATAGAACTCACAGACTATGAGGACATCAAATTTAGGATGATCACCCCATTAGGTTCCCAAGACAGCAACTCCTATACCATCAGGTATGGGACATTCCCCAACACTTTACCAAAACGGACCTGGCAGAGTTTTTTAATGAACAAATCAGCATCGATTACATTACCCTGCAAAGGGCAGGGCCTTTCCAGACAGCAAATATAACATTCTCCAATACATTGGACTACGTAGAAATTAGCCAAGACTGGGTTCTCACAAAAGGACTCCACTCATGCAGAATATTCCCCTACTACAGAACATATGAAATTAAAGAACAAAGAGAATGCTTCAGTGCCATACTTACCTCTCTGCCCACAGACACACAATCACAAGTACCAAGGTCAAGTTTGTATACATTCCAAAAGACAACAACAATCGAGCCAAGAGATTCACAGTCCTTATCTTCCAATCTAGGGAAGAGTTGCAAGAGGTGAAATCAGTAGCCCCTATGATTCAAGGAACTCAGACACAGTGGGTAGACTGAGAAACAAGACTATGCCTCATCTGCAGCTCACCTGAACACAACATGTGCACATGCCCTGACAGTTCCGTACTCCTCCCTCCAAGACAACATACCAACAGATTCAACAACCCAAGGATGTCACAACCACCTAGCCACAGAACAGACCTTAACCACACCAGCCACAGGAACCCCAGCACAGGTAACCAGAGAAGCTACACAAGCATCCTGAAATACGAAAAGAACTTTGATGATAACAACAATCATAATGACAATATTTGACAAGCCCTATCAACAATCCAGAGGGAAATCAAAGAGATGAAAGAATCCCTTCAAGATCTGAATGAGAGAGTAGATGCTTTAGAACAAAAATGTACAAATAGATACTCAGAGAGCATAGGTGAACTTATGGAAGAGCTAGAAGAAGCCACACCTACAGAAAGCGAAGTGCAAGCAGTAGGAACAAGCAACAAGATCCAAGACATCAAAAAAATGCAGGAAGCATATCAACAATAGCTCAACAAAATGAGCTCAACAATGAAAAAAGCAATCAATCTCTTTAAACTATCCCAACAGACAGTTTCACCAGGGCATAACCCCTCAATAATATGATCAGCATGACCCAGCAGAACCCCTAGAGGGGAAAAGTAGCAAAATAAACAACACAATCCCAAATTTTCCAGTTTCCTACAAACAGAAGACACAAAACAATAGCAAACACACAAACAAAAATACCACACACCTCAATAGAACCGCAACAATTAACCATCCAGTCTGGACAATCGTGACACACAACATAAGAGGCATGGCAGAGGAGAATAAATGGAAATTATGGATGGAATACTACTCAGAAAATGGATGGGAAATAGTTATCTCAACAGAAACCAATGGAGACATAAATCAGATCAAACACTGGAAACAATCAGGGTATCAGTTAACAACTTCAGTAGACCCAAGGAGAAAGATCGGACATGGGGTATGCATAGCAATACATGAAGATATCGCATGCAGAATATATAAGAAACAAGAAATTGAGGGACGGGCCATAGCAATCGACATGGCATTTCCTGATAAACATAAGATAAGAGTGATAGGTGTGTACCTCCCACCAAGAAATGCTGACAGAGAGGAAAAATTCACAATAGAAAGCACTATAAAGGAATGAATAACACAAGCAGAAAAAGAGGGAACACATATAGTAATAGGAGGTGACTTCAACACCTCACCCAACCCCTCTATCGACAAACAACACATTCTTAAGAAACTAAACAACTACCGACTAGAGTTAGACCTGCTGAACTGGCTAATCACCAAGAACTTCACAGACACATTTAGAGCATACAATCCAACACAAGTGACATATACATGAGAAAACAGTAGAGAAGCAGCCAGTAGGATCGACCAAATATGGTACGGCCCATAGAATACATGGCAGTCAAGAGATTCCCATATAATTGACTATCCAGACTCCCTGCACAAAAGCGATCACAGGATTATGCTAACAAAAATCGAAGTATGGCAGCTGGAGAAACAAAGGAAACAAAACATCCATATGCGAAATCACAAGTACAACTGGCACAAAGCAGACACAAAACAATGGGAGAACTTCAGAGAAGAAATCAAATCAAGGCTATTAGAGGAAAGTATAGAGGAACAAGGAAACATAAATGATCTATGGAACAGGTTCAAGCAACATGTCATGGAAACAACAAACAAACACATTCCCAAAATAAAAAACTGAAGAAGAAACAAGAAGCCAGGAAAGCCCCCAACAATGTACAAAAAGATTGTGAACATTTAAATTCTATTAGACAAGCTCCAGAAGAACATCGATACACCTAATGCATAAACTGAACAACTGATTGAAAAACAAATAAGCAAACTACAGAAATTCTTCCCAGAGCTAGTAACAGAACTAAAAGAATGGCAAGCAAAGCACTCCCAGAATTATGCAGTCCAATGGAAAAGAATTTGTAAAGAATACATAACTAAATACAAGACAGCAGCCAAAATAATCACCAGACACCACAGGAACAAAGAAATCCAACAAAACATAACGAGGAGGTAACAATGGTTACAGGACAACAAAAAACAAATGATAAATAGCATCCTGGAAAAAACTAATAGAACCATAGTAACAGACAAGCTCATTACAGAGGAAAACAATCAGATAGAAATCATTATAGATCCAGAGGAGATCAAATGAAAAGCATCAGAACATTTCACAAAATGGACTCAGCATAGGAAAACCATACCAGTAGAAAGCGCATCCAGATGGGCACAGCAATACTCACCAAGTAAAAGGATCCAAGAAAAATGGTATAATGACCTTACCGAACACATCACTATACAAGAACTTAAAAAGGCAATAAGGGACAGAAGCTCCAAATCAGCATCAGGACCAGACAACATCCCCTATATAGCTTACAAACACTTTGGACCTAAAACACTTACATGGCTCACCAACCTATACAACAAGATCCTGACACAAGATGAAACACCAAAAAAATGGAGCATAGGACACATATACCCCATACTGAAACCTAGGGAATGGCATAATAGAATTGTGATAACCAGACCTATCACCCTTCTTATAACAGGAAGGAAGATATTCACAAAGATCATCAGTGATCGCTTATCCCAAATCTGCAAAAGGCACAACATTCTTAATGAGTCCAACTTGGTAGCCCTACCAGGAAGCAGCACACAGGGTTCTATCCACATAACCAATCTATGTATAGAGCAAGCACGCAAAAAGAAGAGGAAACTATGGATCCTAAGTCAAGACATGGCAAAGGCTTTCGATTCAGTCAACACTGAAATGCTGGAGCAGGCAATGAGACACATCAAGATACCCACAAAAATAATCAATATTATCTAAGACTTACTCAGAGGAAGAGAAAACCAGGCCATAACAATGCATAGACTCAGTCCACATTACAGAGTACTAGATGAAATCGACCAGGGAGACACAATATCTTTTTTGCTATGACGCATATTCTATAATCCCCTCCTAACTGAAATCAACAGATCAGGAAGGGGATACAGGTATACAACGAAATTCAGAGAAGACATCAACAAACCAAATGATAGAAACACTTAGAAGTGAAGGCCATTGCATATATGGATGACATGACATGGCTGGCAGACAACCCAGAAGGAATGCAAAAGACTCTAGACATCATCACAAAGTTCTTCAACCACAACGACATTGAAATCAACCCCCTGAAATCACAATTAATCATCATCAATGGGCAGCCTGAAGACTTTGAGAGAAGCTTCAAGCTCAAAGGAGGAACAATCAGAGATAGCAAGCCAGGTTATTCAATAAGGATGCTCAGAATATGGTTAGACAGCTTAGGAAAAAAAGGATATCAAAAGCAGCTCATGGGAGAAAAAGTTAAGAAAATCAGCAAACTAATTGGCTGGAAGGCAACTACAGACAAATAAATGAGATATATAATAAACCACGTACTCATGCCAAGTATAAAGTACCTGCTCAATGACGTGGTACTTCCTGAAAGTGAATGCAACTCTCTAATAGGTAAGATCGCAAAGAAGTATAAACACAGGTGTGGACTTGCCAGCACAACCCTCAACACTCTCCTCTACAACCACACAGAGCACAACCTGAACCACATATGGGATAGGCAATTACAACTTCACTCAAGGACATGGCCACAAAGGATGAAATACAAGGGAACCCTAGGGCAAATCTCCAGAATGGAACTCCAAAACCTACAGAATATATTCTGGTCTACCAATGCAGTGACTACACATCTTACCCAACTGTTTCTCAAGGCTGGACAAAACCTGGATCACGACATACTCTAGATATTAAGAAAACACAGTTTCTAATTTTATTTAAAACCAAGAACTGAAACCCCCATAAGGATAGAAAAGATAGACAACACAATTGAAGAAACAATACCAAGTTCACTATACCACCAGCACAGGCAGAATTAATAAAACATAATCTGATGTTCATCGGACAAATCATTAACTCACAGGAACACGACTATTACATTGGAGAGAACTGAGTGCCATAAACAAAACTAAAAAAAGGAACACCCCAAAATGGTACAAGGAAATCACAGAAAACCTCACAAACCTAGCTAGTATACAAAATAGAATAGAAGATGAAACAAGCAACCACCGGATCTACAGTCAAGGCAGACCCCTGACAATAAAAAACCCACATAAACCATACTGGGAGGCAACTTTGAAGCAGAATGAGGAAGTCATAGGCAGGAAAAAACGCAACGACAGTCCTAATACAATAGTCTACAAACACTACTCAAGGATAGAAGAGCAATCACCTCTGGAAAAATGTACTGGATGCCCTCTAAATAAGGGAAGAGACACACTGGCTGAAACCTGCACATTCGCAACAAAAAGACAGCATATAATTCAAGTCCCAGTAAAAAAAACAAGCATCTCATTAATGGTAAACAAGGACAGCTCCACAAGCACATTACGATGTAGAATGTCCCCAGGTTCTACCAAGAAAGAGCTAAAAGATCTCACCAAAACCCCCCACCCTAACCAAATCTCGTTACAGGTTACAATAGACAACAGTAATACAGAGACAACAAACATTAATAAAATATTCAAGCTAAGCAGAGAAGATCTGAACATCCTGACAACAATCCAACAACAACTGAAGAACTGCCAAAATGTTGTAATATACACAGATAGATCAGTGTCAAACCACGGCAATAGACCATATATGGGACTTGAATAGATCATAAAGAATAGAGAAGAAACAGAACACACATTCCAGGGACAAACCTAACTTCACGTCTCATCCACAAGGGCAGAACTAATGGCTATAACCATAGCAATAAGCACCCTGAGCAAAAACACTACGGTTGAACTGTACACTGATAACCAAGTCGCAATAACAAACTTAACAGAAGCCATGGATACCAATAGACTCAAAATAAGGGAGAAATAGAATCAGGCAATAATAGACACCTTCACCTATATCAGGAAACAACAAAGTCTAACTATTACAATCCACAAAGTAAAGGCATACACGGGCATCCCTCTTAATGAGCAAGCTGACAGACTAGCTAGAATTGATCCCACCTTCCCAGACATGAAACTCAACCGGAAAATCATCAACATAAAATGACCCCACAGAGGATCAGCATCAATAAACACAGTCTGGGACACAACACAGATAGACATACTATGTAAAGAACTGATAAAACAAGTCAACAAAGCCGTTAGGCTAACCAAATGGAAATTACTGAACAGAACACAAAACAGCTTCACAGATAAAGACTACAGAAACATCTACTGGAAGTACACATTCAACAGTATACATCCATCTAAAATAAACAGATACGCAACCTCACATAGAGATTACTACATGAGAAAATTTAGCTTCAACCTCTGGTATGAAGAGCTCCCAACCAGGACCAAGCTACACAACAGATATCCACTAATCTACAAGGAGACCAAATGCTACAAATGCAGCAAAGTTGAGGACACTACGCATCCATTCCTATGCAGCAACAACACTGAGACATTGAGAAGAAACTTCTACAGGATCCTCATCAAACATGCATCAACACACATCAATAAAGAATACAAAAAGAGCTTCAAGGAGGTTATATATAGACAGATATAGCTAGCCAACCCTAGAATATTCAAACTTCTCATCCGAGGAGTGGTACTAAAAGAAATACCAGAGGCACTTAATTCAATCATAACCAATGATAGCAAAGTGACAGAAATAGTCATGAATATGATGAGAGAATGGAAG
>CAJVPT010005954.1:0-11565 GCA_910592055.1 Acaulospora colombiana
CATCCAGATTGCTTCAGGATTTAAGCTGAGATATTTATGCCATTTGATATAAGCCTTCACCCATGGTTTTGTGTTTATCTTATAGATATGAACATTTTGGACTTCTCTATATCTTTTTAGATATGTTTTTATAATATTTTTATTGACTTTTTTATCCACATCTATTAGAAATACATGCCAGACCTCAGTATTCTTCTTGGTTTTAGGATCTTGAAAAACTTTTCTGTCTAAGTTTTTTTTTGTTTTCTGTTTCTTGAGAGTAGTCAGGGGTGTTATATGTTGAATCACAAAGTTGTCTTCTTTTTGGTTAACTTCTTTTATATATCTTGTAATGTCATCTTTTTCTTGTACCCAAAAGACTAACCACTCATTTCTATTAATAAATTCTTTTTTCAACAAGCTTTTTTTTTCTTGTGGAAGTTTGAGAATATTACCTAAGTATGCTTTGGTTTCATTCTCTGTTTTTTCTAAAATATTGACTGTCATTGCTCCTAATCTATAGGTTCCTTTCTTTTTTATGAAATACAGATTTATTGATGATGCCATGTCTCTATTCTTAGTAGTATAAGAGCTGTGTTCACTAATATATTGTATTTTAACTGTTTCTTGGATTTCCTGTAATTCCAACTCTTCTGTCTCCTGTGCACATGTCATTGTTACTTCATTGTATTTTATGGATTCTTTATTTACTTGTTTGATAATCTCCATTGGTTATTGCTCTGGTTTAGTATAGTTTACAAGATTTTTGATAATTTCTATAAACTTGTCTTCAATATAGGGTTGTAGAAGATCTTCTTTTATTCCTTTACCTTGTTCCAAAGATACAGTATATAATATGTTGAGTTAAAATTCTTTCCTTGTGAAAGGTTGTCACATCAACTCCTAATATCTTAGCTATAATATTATCTAAAATAGTATAGGTTTCTGGTGATGATGCTATTGGTTCATTGGGTTCTCTGTTTCTTAGTTGTAGTAGTTGTTGTGAAACCCATAGGGTAGAGTATTCATCGTGTTTTCTTGAGAGGTTAACTAGAGTATTTACTATATCCCCTTCTCTCTTATTGACTATTTGTAATATACATTGTGCTCTATTCATGTTTACTGACTCGAATCTATTGATAGATCACGTGAATGCTTTTTGTATTTATTGATAGTCTATTTTTAGGTTGCGGATAAAACTTTCTGAGATTGATGTTGTTTATATATTTGATTAAGTAATACAGAAAAACTTTATTTGTTGTTTAGGTGTATTTATTTGTTTATATTAATAATCCTATCCAACTTTTGAGAGTTATTGTTGTAACTTGTTTAGATAACAAGTTGTATATGTATATGCATGTTTTGATTGTTACTTTTACATGTATACTTGTTTTGCCTGTCTAGTTTTTACATGTTTTATTTGCATGACAAGAAAAGGAATAGGTATGTTGTTTATGTGTATATGCACATTTAGATTGTCTTGTCTTTAGGGAGCTTTGATATTCTTCTGAACCTTTGAGTAACTGGAGCAACTTTATTTATTGAGTGGACTTAGTTGCTTTTTGAGTTCCTTATAGTATCAAGAAAGGTATTAACCTGTACTGGCCTGGTTATAAGCTGTGTGAAGTCGATATTGGCTCCCTTTTTCTAACTGTGAATCAGTTTGCAGGTCTTTTTTCTTTTTTCTAAAAATTTTTTTAAGAAAAATGAGTAAAAAAGTTAATAAAACAGTGTGTACCTCTTTCCTTAATGTTTTTGGATAACTTGTATAATATATAAATTATTTTATATACTGTATAAATATATTATAAATATATATTTAATAATTTTAATTGCTGACCTATAGATCAATAGCACAGTGATAGTGCTCTCAGGTCACAAAACACAAGGTCCAGAGTTCAATACCACATAAAGACCAAGTGAAAAATTAAGCCACAAGGTGGTACAAAGATCTCATCCCCCTATGATAATGATTAAGTACTCTATAAGGCAATAAGAAAAATCCATTTACTTATCACACCTATAGTAAGAACAACAAATTAACACAAGGTTCTATATAAGGCTAGCATGAGTAACATGAGCTCTCCATACACAACTGATCTCAAGTATCTAACAGAAATGCAAAGAAGAATTCCACCCACTTATCGCAGCCATAACAAGACAAGATACACACAAGGTTCTATAATATAATCAAATAAATGGTATAAAGATTTCAAGTAAAAAAGAAATGATCATTCCCAAAAATAGAAAGAACAAGGACCCAATCACTCATAGAATGATTAAGGCATGTCCATAAAGTAATATTAAAGACACAAGACAGGCCCCAACAATCAAGGCTAAAGATGGAGGAATTGTTGTCCTTCACAATAAACTGAGCACCAATTAAGTAACAAGACAGGTTCCATACATATACTAAGCTCCAGGAAAAAAAAAATTTTAAGTGCTAATAGAGCCAATAAGATTCCATATAAAAAATCCCTAATAGCAGTAGTACTGAATATCTTAGTTCCTGACATGTTAGTTTTCCTTATAACATGGGGATAACAACAAGTCATCTGGTGAACCATGGTTCTAAGAAGTGCCATTTCTGAGTATAGAGATAATCTGGTGGATTATTTCATTAAATTTAATGTACAAGACTCTCTTGCAACCTTAGCTGAGTTAGAATTAAGAAATAGTTCTACACTAAACAGTCATATAGTTACCCCATCCTGTTGGGTAAGACATAAATAGATGCCTCTTATACTATTCATTGATCTGTAAATCCTTAGACAGTATGGGTAATTACTCATCTCGGTTGTCTTTAGAAACAATCTTGACTCTAATAAAGTTTTGGAACTGGTGCAGAAAGGAGCTAGCTTTTAAAAAAAAAAAAAATTTTTTTTAATTGCTACTTTCAGGAGACCCTTTTCATTATGATTTTAAACACATATATGTTCTTATTATTTTATCTAAAAGTTAGTTTTTTTTTTCAGTAATTAAATTTTTACAAGATAAAAAAACCTATTTTATAGATATACTCATTACAAATATTACTAAATAATTATGTGCAATATATGTTAAATGTAAAAATTGTATTTGTTTATTTTTTATTATTTTAAAATATCTATTTTTTCTATTATCCAATATAATAAAAATATAATTATAATTCATTTTGATTTTCTATATATTATTACTTAAATAATTTTGCTTTAATTATATTATATGTTTCTCTTATATTGATTACTTTGAATTTAATTCTTTATATTTTTAAAAAATATTATTAATATTAGAATTAAAAAATATTTGATTTTTTTTAAATCTACAATTAGATTAATTATATATACTTTATTAAATATAATATAGATTATATTGTTTACAATATTTCTAAAGTTAAAATGTTAACTAACTCATTTATCTTAGTTTATTTTTAAACTTTAAATATAAATTTGGAAATGATTTATTATTTCATTTATAGTTTAGATTAATACTCTCTTATTATAAACATTATTGCCTATAGTTTACTATTACAAATTATTAACCAATATTTTAATCAAGATTAAAATCCAACCATTTTATACCATTTTTATTTCTACCATTATTGTCATGATCAAGCCTTCACCTAGATATTTTTTTATTATTTTTTTTCAACTTTTGAACTTTTTGTTTTTTTTTATTAAATAGAACTTTGTAAATCTTTTAATTTTATTCTTTTAAAAAATTTCTTAAGTTTTTTATCATTTTATTACTTGTTTATATTATTTGTTTTATACTTCTTTGCTAAAATGGTTTAAAATCTTCTTTTAACAATAAAATATCTATTTTGTAACTAATGTTCTTATTTTTTCTCTATATTTTAGTTCTTTAGCTTCTATTAACAAATTTTCTTTAATTAACCCTATAAAAAAACTGATTGTATTTTATTTTTTTTAGGTATCTTTCTTATAAGCTTTGTTATCCATGTTTTTATTTTTCTTATTTTTTATTTATTAACTAATAAAACATTATTATAGTTTTTTTTAAACTTTATCTTTTTATTTTTTTTTTCTTTATTAAATTTTTAATATATTATTTCTACTTTTTTTGACCAGATTTTCTTAATTATATTTTTATATATTAGATATTCTATAAGATATTCTATTATTTTTTTTCTAACTTTTATATACTAAACAATTTTTTTTTTATATAAATTTAGTTTTTTATTATTAATTTAATTATTATAAGCATCAAAACTCTTTCCCAATCACTTGAGGTGCAGCAACCTCAGTAACAGGGAAATGGCTTCCAACACTAGGAATGCCAAAGTTTCGCAACTTGAACAACAGAGAATAGAAAGAAACTAACGTGCAGAAAGAAGGAGCAAGGAGACCACTTCCCTCCACAACCAACCATATGCCAAGAAGCCCAACACCACACAGACCAAAGTACCAGTAACCACAGCAGTGGAACCCATCCAAAAAAGCGAGGAAACAAACACTCAAGAGAATGCAGCAGCTGTAACGCCAGATACAGCCAGCATGGACATAGAGGCAGAACCACCCAGCAAAGAACAGACATGGAGCAAGCAGATGAAAAAAGTGGTAAATGAAACAGGAGACCCAGCAGTAAACCACACATCTCTGATATGAAGAAGCTCAGATTAAGAAGATCTACAGGGGAGAAAGAATAACCCAGCAACAGATGTCAACAACGAACACTTGAATGGACAGGCCTTCAAAGAAAGGGAAGAAGAACGTTGGATACCCGTAGTTCACAAGAATAATGTAACGTGTCCCAACAATAGGCCAAGACTAAGGACACTAGTCAATCCAAAGATCAGATATGGACAGAAATGTTTTAAAGTAGGCATTGATACAAATGTCACCCCAGGGTTGAACAACGATGCAAAAATCCTCTACCTAACCAAAGCCCTCAACTCTCCACCAGGACTCATTGCAATTCGCAGTGAACACAGCAAAGAGAGGACGCGAATCATCATGACATTTGGCGATCAACAAGCGGTAGATGACGCAATGAGAATGGCATTACCTAATTTAGGTGACAATAAGCTCACACACATGTAGATCAGCAGACAATCGATCAAGAAAGGCAAATCCATAGTGGTCTGGGACATATCCCTAAACACAAAACTTTTGGAAGTGAGATAATGCTTCACCAAATTTAACAATATATCAGGAATTAGTATGAAAACTCAAAATTTGTGGCAGTATGCCACAATTACTTTCGAAGAGGAATCAGTCAAAGAGTCACTGGTCAAGCAACACAGTATCCTCATCAAAGGGGACATAGTCAGAATAAATAATGCCTACTGGTCCATCAACCAGATAAAGGAAAGACATAGTATAGCAGCTAAATTGGTCAACTTACCACCGGATACTATGGCATGTGATCTCAAACAAGTCCTAGGAGAGATGAATGCACGCACGTGCTACATACCATGCACTTGCTCAACTAGATACCAACCAAAAAAGTTTACAGTGGTAAGTTTCGAAACAAGAGAAGACTTGCTTGCCACAAAAGACTCAACCTATATCCTCGGTGAAACAGAGATATCCTTGGTGCCTATTAATACACCTTTGTGTTCAATTTGTGACGCAATAACCCATCTTGTCAAAGAATGCCCGATCAAAAAACGAAGGTGACAATGGCGAGAGTTTAACCATATCCAGACAGAAAAATATGGACAAATCTATAGCAAGTTCAAGCCAGTGAAAACAGGTGGCTTCCGAATATCCTCGGTCTCACACAACAAGGGAGGTGTCAAACCAGCATCATATGCAGCAGCAATACGAGCCAACAGTAACCAACAGGATTAGATAAGGCAGGAACGCATTCGACAAAATCAACAGAAGCAACCTCAGAGTCAGCAGAAATATACACAGCATCCACAAGACATCAGAAAAATCGCGGAGCTGCTAAGGATGATCCAAAGTGAAGTCGCAGGCTTTAAAAAAATGGTAGTGGATCTTGACAAGAGGGTCACAAACCTGGAAGCATACAATCAGGAGTATTATAATGAAATAGAACATGTTATAGACAGCAAAGATGAGGAGGAGGTGGAAACAACAAGAAGAAACCCAAGTAACCTCGAAACCTTGCCCCTAACCCAAGACACAACAGACATTCATGAAAGATAGCAACAAATCAACAAAACCATGGAGAACATGCAGACCAACATGCAAAGAGCATTAGAAGCCATAGGAGCTTTAACAGACATACAACCCCAACACCAGTATTGAGTATAATGAGTGATGCATCAAAAAATAAAACACCAATGAAAACAAATAAGGAAGGAACACAATTCCTTAGAGAATAAACTAGTCAAATAAAAATAGGAATGATATTAAGAATCACAACATCTAACATGAGAGAGCTCAACAAAGAAGCAAATAGGATAGCTTGGACAGAGCTATGGCAAAGGAAAAACAGGAACATCATGATAAGCACGGAAACAAATAACAGTGATCACATAACTAAGCACTGGAAGATAGATGAGTACAAATGTCACTAGACTAACATAAATCAAAAACAAGGAGCAGAAGTAGGAGTGGCTCTCAAACACCAGTTAGCAAGAAGAATTGTAAAGAAGGAAACTATTGTGGAAAGAGCCATGCTGCTTGACATAGCCTTCCCCCACAAAAAGTACCTGAGAATAATAGGCATATATTCCCTAGCGAAGGTCTCAGAGAGATCATGCTTTGAAAAGCTGATAACGAGATAGCTCAGAAGGAGTTACAAGCCCAACTGGAAAGTCATAATTGCAGTAGACCTAAATGATACAGACATGCCCTGCATAGATAGATTTTCTGATAATTATTACCGGTTTGAGAACAGGACGTCATCAAATAGTATTTTAATTAAGGACATGAAAGACATGCATTTATTGATATGTTTCACACAGTTAATCCACAAAGGAGCGAGTTCATATGGAAAATGAATGCATCCACAGCAAGCAGAATCGACCAGATTTGGACAACATAGAATGGGCATCTGGAGCTACCGACAGCAGATATCAAGAATAAATACAAACAGCTTTACGAGAATGACTATGGCATTGCAAAGACAAGAATGCACCTGGCCTTTCCACTTTTGAGAAAGAAAAGAAACACAGAAAAAACCCAACATGAGATACAACTGGGTGAACACAGAACCAGTACAATAGGAGAAGTGGACAAAACAATAGAGGAGGAAACAGCTGTTACCAAAGGTGGGACCTTTTCAAATGAGAACACGAATGAAATGTGGTGTACACTAAGGGAATCAATACTAAGAATAACCAGTGCACATATCAAAAGGTTCAAGAAAACACAAATCCACTCACAAAATAAACAAGACAGATGCAACAGGATAGCCTCGACCTCTATAATCAGACTATGCCAGCTCAAAAAGTTGCTCATAGAAGGTAAGCGGGAGAAAATCAGAGAGAAAGGCCTGATAAAGATGCAACGCTTAGCAATGAAGAATGGAATAGAGCTTCCCAAAGAACTCATCACTCCAGAAGACTTTAAAACCATAAGAGTCTTGGTAGTAGAGAAAATCAAAATCATGAAGACCACATTGCATAGACACTTATGTGCTGCAAAGAGCAAAAAGATCCAAAAAGCCATCAGAAACTGCATGGCCTGGTTCACGTCAGACAAGAAAAAGATGATAGACAGCTTCTTAAAAAGGGAAAAAAGGAAAATTAAACTCAACAAATTAATTCTGAATGGTGAGGAGCCCGACATAGTTCTGGATGAGACCGAGATAAAATCAAGGGTGAGAGAACATTTTGAGAACTGGACCAAACAGCCACAGTCACACGAAATGCCACAGGAATGGAATAAAGAATATGAACCCCTTCAACATGTAGAGGAGAAATGATATGCAGAAACAGTGATGGATTTCTCTTCGAAAAAAATAGAAGACATTATTGCCAAGGCAAGCAAAATCTCAACCCGGGCCCATCACAAATTCCATATATAGCATTGTAACACCTAGGTTCTAAAGCAATTGAGAGTGTCAAAAACATTTTTAACGTGATCCTACACTCTGGCACGATGCCACAAGAATGGAAGGAAGAAACTATTTATCCAATCCCAAATACATATGACTAGGGTAATGATCTAACAAAAGTCAGATCCATCACACTTCTGGAGTCAATCAAGAAAATTTTTACAAAAGGCTTGGTAACAGACTATCTAAAGTATTTACTAATCACGAGATATTGTCAGAACACATCTGGGCAGCCCTACCAAGAATGAGCACAATGAAACCCTTTTTCTAAATAAATACCTCATCGAAAATATAAGAGAAAACAGCAAAGAATTGTGGATCCTCTTTCAAGACATGAGCAAAGCATATAATAAAGTGGATTTAGTCACATTAACGCTGGCCATGAGAAGAATCAAACTACCAGACAAGCTAATAAACCTCATAATGGAAGGTTTCAAAGACAGGAAAAATACAGTTATCACAGGAGTAGGGATTACAGACCCATATGACGTGAAAAATGAAATCGATTAAGGAGACGCAATATCACCACTCCTATGGCATATTTACTATGACCCACTAGTAAATAGGGTTAGCAAATTATAAGGGTATAGAAGCATGACAAAAATATATGACATGGCACAGCTCCGAACATCGCAAAGCACCACAAACACTTCCGTAATAGCATATATGGATGACACAGTATGGATAGCTGGAAACCGAATGCAACTCGAAGCCATTTTGAAGCTAGCCAGCTCATTATACAACTTCGCACAAGTTAAAGTCAATCCAGAGAAGTCAGAGCTCCTCATAATTAACAATAAAAGAGAGTCTGAAATAACATTTGAGCAGAACACAATCAGAGCCACCCAGGGGGCAGTCATATATTTGGGAGTGTGGTTAGACTGGGACGGGAAAAAGAAACATCAAACAGATCTGATCAGCCAGATAACATCGAACCTTGCCAGTTACTTATTGTGGAAAAGAGTAACAGACAAGCAAGCTCAATACCTACTCAATCATGTAATCATGCCAAAGATAGAATATCTGGTACAAGACCTACACCTCTCTGATCCCAAAGTCGACAACATCAACAGAAAGCTCAGGAGAATCTTCAAATACAAGGTAAGCTTCGCAATATTAGCACCTAACTGTATTTTCCACAGTGACTTGGGATACAATATCTTTAACCTCAAGGCACACATCCTTCAGAAGCATATTACATTAATCGAAAAGCTGCACACAGCAACCAATCATGCAGGACGATTATGCAGGGAAAGGGTAATAAACCTCCAATGGGTAGCATAGTCAGATATAGATATTCTGGAAAAATGCCCAAAGGTATATTCAACGGGCACCAACTGTCTACAAGATATACTTATTGATGCACAAAAGCAAGGCTTCTCTTTTAGAAAGGTGAAGCATACATATAAAACATCGGAGTCGGGACTAATTCTCTTGGAGACATTCATGGGCACACATTGGTTTGACAAACATAGGAACAAACTCAGAACAAATGGCTTAAGATGGGTGGGGCAATTCACCAATCAGAGTAAGATTAAAACCATCAGCTAGGCACAAGTATGCCAGATTATCAGGTGAAGAGCGCAAGGAAGACAACCCCATTTTTATGAAAATATTACTAACAAGCTCACTACAGGAACTCTACATCTGGACTATACAACAAGGGTAACCAATCTTTATCCTGGCACAAACCCCTTTCACTGCATAACCTGGGCAGATAAGATGAGTAGCAGATATCTGAAAAAGAATAAACTCAGGTAAATAGTGACTTTGAAAGAAACAGGAGAGGAAGAATTGTTGGTAGGGAAAATTAAAAAGAAAGATACAAACACAACTATGGCAAGGCATTATACCATAAACAGTCTTTTGCCACATTTAGAAACATTTAAGGGGTGCAATAACAATATAAGCATTGAAGAGGACACCTGTATAATAAACATTCCAAACAAAGACACAATAGCAGTCACTGAGAGCAGTAAGCAAGTAGTAAAAGATGAAAGGATACACAAGGTGACTAAATTGCTCACATCTCCGGACAGCATTAAGGCAAGACTCATCCAACATAAGAACAATCCCATAACCAAATTGAAGAATGTTTACATCATGACTTCAACAGACACAGATGATTTGGGCCAATGGATTAAGGACAGCACTAGCCTAAATAAGCTTAGATGTTTGCAACAAAGCATGGAAAGCTAGAAAAAGGTCAGAATCACAACAGACGCAGGTTGTTACAGGAACTTCCACACTCTCGCATTTCACATGACCAACCTCCTAACAGGGAATGAGACAGAAACAACAGCACTCAAAGTTTTGCAAAAAGTAATATCAAATGAGGCTGAACTAAATGCAATTACAATTGCGCTAGCCACTCTCCCAGGAAAAACAGAAGTAACAATTCACACAGACAGCCAGATAATTACAACAGCCCTAATGGTCATGAAAAACAAAAGTAAAATAGTATATTTGGTAGAACATGCAAAAGACTTGGTCTGCTCCAAGAATCTCAAACTCCAGGTGGAATAGATCAGAAGAAATGGGATATATATACATAGTAAAATGAACTTAGAAATCAAACATGCAAGGCTAAAGTGGCAAATGACCAAGTTAGACATCACCTTCAGTAACAAGAATGGACTTGAACTCTGGTACAAAGGACAGGTAACAAACTACAACAGCAGGGAAGTAGTCTGAAACCACTTCCGGAATGAACATATCATGGAATGGTGCTACTTAGAAAGAAATTGTGACATTGACCAATACTATGATGCAATAGACTGGGAAGCAACAGTAGACTTCCTAAAATCAAAGAAGATTTCAACAGGAGATATGAGCATCAAGGACCAACAACAGAAAACCTTTATGCTAAAATCATAGAATCAAGAACTTCCAACCATATTGAAGCTTTATGAATGAAAGGCTGATCTATACAAATCTAGACAATGTGTCAGATGCAAGGCAGTAGTGGAAGACCTAACATACATGTATATGTGCAATGAAAACAACTTTGAGTTTGGCAGCCACATGATAGAGACGATCGTATGTTTCCTCCAGAGTAGGGAAAAATGAAGCAAGCACTGAATACAGGAATGGGCCACAAGGGTCAAGAAAAAAATGATCAACCTTTGAATCCAAATAACAGCCAGAAGCCTAGTCCCATGTGATATAGCAAAACTAATATGCAACTGAGCAAGAGTTTTCAAGAAGAAAGCCAAATCAATCCTCGCGGAATGCCTTGACAAACTCCAGGAAACCACAAAAGTTACCTGGAAACAGAGATGCGAAGCCATAAACAAGTGGGAAACAGCCTAGGAGATAACAAGAGCAAACAAGAAAGCAAAGGGCAGGTGAAGCCAAAATACATTAAAGGGCTACACCTGGCGACAAAAACACATAACCAATTTAGATTGAAAAAAACAGAAAACCCTTAAATTCCTTTTTACTTTAAAAAACAAGGAAAAAAGCACTAACTCAGTCTAAACAAGTTAGTTCTCCAAAAGAGGGCAACAGGCTACAGAAGTCCACTAAAAATCTGAACCAGAAGATATCTTTTTCTAAAAATCCTAACATACATGCTAGTATAGTTTGTGAAATTTAGTTAACTTTGAAACA
>CAJVPT010005955.1:0-11564 GCA_910592055.1 Acaulospora colombiana
AAGTATTAAGACTTTATTAGCAAGAAAGTATAAAAACTTCTTGCAAACATCTTTTTTGTATGTGGTCAGAGGATCAGCAGAAAGAGTTTTGCCAGCAATTTATAAATTAATTTCTATTATATAAATCAATATAAATAAATTATAAATTTATTTCTATTATATAAATCAATATACAGTAAATAAATTATTAACCAATTTTTATTATATAATTTAAAATTATTTATTATATAATTTGCATTATTTCTATTATATATTTTATTAAAAATTTTCTTTAAAAATCATTATTATTTTTTTTAATATCTATCAAAATTTAAATTTTACCAAAATTTATAAATTTGTTAAATTTTTGATTATATATTATATTTATAATTTAAAAAAACTATAATTAAATATTAGTCAATTCAAAAAAAAAAATCTTTTCTATAGATCTATTTTTTCAAAAAAAATTTCTTTTATGGTAATTTTTAAAAAAAAAGAAAAAGTGAATAGAGAGATGTCTTTTTAAAGAAAACTTCGTAACAAAATAACTCAGCAAAGATTCAACTACAATGAGAATATCCTTGCAAGAGATAATACAAACAAGCCATGCAAAGAAATAACAATATGAGCAGTAAAAGAAAACACAATAAACAAAGAGAAAGTCAAAGAAAACAATCAAAATAAAAATCCATCAAGAAGACTTCAACAATCAAAACTTGTTTCAGAACCTAAAAATACAAGTCATAAAATTCAATTCATCAATAGCAACTTTTCAGACTATTAACTGGAGTGAAGAAGTTGATATAAAGAGTAGTATGCATAGATAACTTAGATATGGAGATAGAGATAGAAAAAGAAAATTAAGCCTCAACCTTATGCTGGCAACAAGTTGGTGACAAGGGAAAATAGAAGATAGACAGTTAAATCACTAAATCAAGATTTTTTTTTTCTTTTGACAAAATCACTTTCTATAGTAAAGAGAAGCTAAGATCAGAATCCCTGCTATGGACTTATCAGACAAAACTACAGTTTAAAAGATAACTTTTCTCATCAAAACTCTAACTTATTAGACAAATTGATAACAATTTGAAGTGAAAAGAAAAAAGAGGCAAAACACATTATTGCCATTTTGAGCAACAAATAAAAAGCAATTAAGATCTGCAACAATCCACTACCCGATATAGATAACAAACACATGGATCTTATAAAATATACAAATCTAATCCTAAAACAGGAAAACAGTATCAGAGTATAAGACATTTTCTTAAACACCAAACTCATAGAAGTGCAACAATTCTTTGCCAAATATGGAGTGATTAGCAACATTACAATATCAATTCAACAAATATGGCAAATAGCAACAATCACTTATACAAACAAAGAGGATAAATATGCCCTAATAGATAGATGAAGTGTCTTCCTCTGTAAAAGTTTTTGATGCACAATAGAATGTGAATCAGATAAAAGCACATAGTCGAATCACAACAAAACTTACTTATCAATCTTCTATCCAATACAATTACCTTTAACCAAAAAAGAATTTGTGAACAAACTAAAGCCAAGATCTGCTACATTCCACATTATGGTGTATATTTATTAAGGCATTAAATAAATACTACAAAAAAAGATGTTATACCAAAGAAAGAGATTTGTGATTATTAGTTTTAGTAGTCAGGAAGACTTAGAAACTGCTACATCTCAAAAATTTCAACTTGAAAACTTTAACTGCACCTGGTAACTGATTGAAGCCAAACTATACACAATTTGTAACTGCCCAAATTATCTATTCAACAACTGTCTAATTAAAGAAAAAAGAATGCAATAGAGGGAATATAATAAAAAACAAGCAAACAAGTTTGATAAACTATATAACAAGTTCAGACCAGCATATACTACTTCAATCAGAAATCAAACCAGACCCCCACAGCACCATCACATTAAACCATGATCTTATATAGTAGCTGCCAAGTTTGAACAACACCAATCAAGCCAGAAGAAAGAGAGCACCCCAATACTAGTTGATATAATAGCTTTTCTAAAAGTAATTAAACAAGAAATCAAAGAGATCAAAGAAAATATCATCGACCTGAATGAAAAAGTATATATCCTGGAGGTCCTTGAAGACAACCTTATAGATACTATAATAACTGAAAATAAAGAAGAAATTCTTACCAATCAAAACAAACATTCAGTACACAACCAAACAAAAAGGATTGCTCCAATATCTGAGCTTAACAACAACAGATTCATGAGTCTATAAGTAAAATGGATCAAAATATGCATAAAGCACTAAATGCAATCTTAAAACTGATCCCTAGTACAGTCTTCTTCCCTTCTAGAAATCATTAATGAGCAATCCATTAGAATTTTCTTTACCAGAAAATTTATTATATAATATTTACAATACATAATCAGAAAAAATAATCAGAGATATACAAAAACAAGCTTTAATAGATTTCACCATCCACCCAAACAATTATGTACAAGAAGATAACTCCACAACATCAACTCAATGGTATATACTGACTTAGACATTCAACATTGAATTTGGCAAACCACAATAGTCAACATCTAAGACCTAACAAACAAATATAAAAAAAAAACCTGATTCAACTGATATGTCACAAAAAGCTGGGATATCATAGTAACAATTGAGACCAATGGTACTCACCAACAATCAAAACATTGGAAACAACCACTCTACAATATAATTTGGTCATATAATAATAAACAGACACTTAGATAAGAACTAAACCTAAGGATCAAAAAAGATATAACAGACCGTATTTACAAATATGATACCTGGAAGGAAAGACTTATCCATGCAGACCTTGCCTTTTCCAAAAAACAAAAACTCAGAATTATAGATATTTATTTTTATGCAGACAAAAGTGACAAAAGATGATAAAATACTTTCAATAAACTAAAGCAATGAATGAGAGAAGCCCATAAAAAAAACTGATACCTTCTTATCTTAAGAAACCTTAATGGAGTTCTCAACCCAGCTTGGAACAAAAGTAGCATGTGCAAACAAATGACATCAAACAAATTAATAGATTCTCAAATAGAAATTCTCATAGATCACAACCTAGAGATCACATACAGGCTCCACAATTCAAGTAAAAGAGAATTTACCTGGTACTGGAATGATAGTAACAATAGAATTGATCAAATCTGGATGAATACACTTCTTTTATGGCAAAGCAGGAAAGCCTATATTGAAGAAGCCTTTGATCCTCTGATTTCTAGTAATCACAAATTTACTATAATTGAGATAGAAACCTGGCAACTAAATTCTCACAAGAAGGTCTCCCATCACAAGTCAAATCATAGGTACAACTGGCAGCTGGTTAATAGTAAACAATAAAAAAAATTCTCTCTAGAAGTTGACAGAACCCTTGATAACCAAAGCACAAAGTCAAAATCAATAGACAGACAATACAACAGCATATACAATCACATTCTAAAAGCAGCCACGCTTTACATTCCAAAAATAAAACAATACAAGAGAAAAAGAATAATTAGTGAGAAAGATATAACCAAAGACCCTTAATATAGATGCAACTCTTTTACAATAAATTGAAAGCCATTCAAAAAACTAACAAACCTTCTCCTATCCTATCAAAACAACATTAAGAAAAGTTTCCAGATATACAGTAGTACATAATAAAGCTAAAGGCAGAGCATTTCAACAATTTTCTGCAGCACTAGTTGGACTACATATAGAAATCATATATAATCACAAAGTTATCACTCAAGCAATCACTTATAGAAAACAAGCCCTAGCAATCAAATGCAGGACTTTAAGTAGATAAGAATACTTAGTGACAAACAAAAAAATGATAATCAATAGTATTATGAAAAAACACAGAAGAATCATTATTCTGGACAAGATCATCACAAAAGATGAAAAAGTATCAATTATAATCAACCCAAAGGAAATCAAAAGCAGGGTTAGACAATACTTTCAGGACTGAATATTAGCCAGAAAAATCAGACCAATCTTTAACTTCTCCTATTAAGTAACAGAATATGAACCAAAATCCCAGATAGTATCAGTTAGTTCTTGTCAAAATATTCATCAATGAAATAAAAAAAGCAATACAAGACAAAAGTGCAAAATCAGCTCCTGGGAAAAATTAGATCCCTATATAGTTTACAAAAAACTGGGAGCTAAAACAATAGAAGAAATTTGTCCCCTATTTAACAAAATCATCTGAGAAGAGGACACCCCAAACAATTGAAGCAAAAGGTGTTATCTATACAATTCCAAAACTAAAAGACTGACAATACAACCTAGATATCACAAGACTAATCATACTTCTTAATGCAGGAAGAAAGATTTTTATAAAAATAATCACAGACAGATTGGCACGATGCATAGAAGATCACAAGGTTCTCTCAGAACTAAATTGGGTAGCACTTCTCAGCTACAGTATACAGAAACTAATCCATATAATAAACAACATTATCGAATACACAAAAGACATAAATAAACAAACCTAGATTCTCAACCAAGATATGTCAAAGGCATATGACTCAGTCAATCTAAAAATACTAATTTTAACTCTTAAATGTATTAAGATCTCTCCTCAGATTATTAATATTTTTCTAAATATACTTAACCAAAAACAAAATATAGTGTTGACATGTAATAAACCCATAACAGAATATGATATTGAGAATGGCATTGACTAAGAAGACACAATATCTCTACTTCTTTGATATATTTTCTATGATCTCCTTATAATCAAAATTGATTAAAATTTTTCAGGATACACAATTTCTACAAAGATATGTAGAAAGTTTCAAGAAGGTTGGTCAACAAAAAAAGTCAACATTGCAGTCAGTGTCTACATGGATGACATCACCTGGATTACAGATAACATAGAAAATATGAGAGAAATAATTAGAAAAGCTAAGGAATTCTATCACATCAATGATATTAAAATAAATTCATAGAAATCATAACTCATTATCATTAATGGAAAAAAAATAACTTCAATCAAAGGATAGTAATAGGCAATTAAACTATCCAGAGTTGTTCCAAAAAAACACCAGTCATAATTCTAGATATGTGGCATGACAGTTCAAGAAATAAAGACTACTAAAGAACTCTAATTCAACAGAAATTCAAAAAGATCAAAGTACTAATAGGAATGAAAAACTTTACAGATAAACTAATACAATATATTATAAACCATGTCCTAATCTCCAGTATTAAATATCTATGCAATAATATGATCCTATTAGAAAAATTATATAACCTTCTCATGAGAAATATCACTTTAACCTTTAAACACAATCTAGGCTTGACTAGAATAACTTCCAACAATATTCTATATAACAAATATGAATATAATATAATACACCTCTGGAATAGACAATTATTATTATATGTCACAAACTGAACCAATAGAATCAATGGAACTAATAGGATAGGAGAAATTACAAGAATAAGACTATAGACCTTGCAAAATGAATTCTGATCAATATATCCTATCATGAACAAAATAAAATACTCTTTGAAAAAGCTAGGCAACAACCTTACACATGACACCATCTAATTTCTGAAAAGATATAGCTTTACAACATACTTGCCACAAGAAACTTATAGCCTGATTCTAATTAAAGAAGTTAACATCCCTATTGAAGATATAATAAGCAATGCCTTTTTTGCCAAACATCAGAAAAATCTAAAGAAACATATCCTTTTCATAGAACAATTTCTCAATACAGATAGAACTAGAACTCCGGAATAGTATCAAGTTATCTGAATCAATAAAAAATCTATTTTGGGCTCAATCCCAAGTTGTTTTATCACCATTTAAAACAAACTTAAAGTATTACTGAAAACCAAAGACCCAGATGATCCCAACACAACCAAAAACATCTTTATATAAGTCATATATATCACCAATCTTTTCTCAACCAGACTTCACTGGATTTACACAATAAAAGAAAGCATCTCAACCATTGATAAAAGATAATGAAAAATAGATCAGAATACTATTAAATATAGATATTATATATAAAATCTGAAAGCTTTATATTAGAGATATATAAAGAATGTACAATTAACAGCTTGGTGAATCAAATAGGAGAGTGTAACTTCATGACCACCAAACAACAATTCATATCAATACCAATTCATAAAAGCAGATCCTTAATAAGGAAAAGCAACTATACAGAGAGAAAAACAATCTGGTAAAATAGGGTCTTCCCAAACTCCCTATCTATTATACTCTCAGAATACACACATGTACTTCCAGCCCAACAAGAAGCAAACATCAAAATTCATTCTCTAAAAAGCATATACTCACATTACAAATATCTAAACAAACTGCTTAACAGCTCCATAAAAAACCTAGAAGCATTAATAACAATCAGAGGAAAGCTAGAAAACTATGCTATTTTTGAAATATTTACTGATGGCTTCCTAAACAACTTCAATGAAAAATACCATATGAGTCTGGGCTGGATTATTATAATCCTAGATTTGAAGAAGCACACTTTTCAAGAACAAGTAACAACACACCTATCATCTATCAGAGCAGAAATCACAACAATTTTTATAGCACTCAATGTTTTACATAAACACAGTTAAGTAACATTGTATATAGATAGCCAGTCAGTAATTAATAGTATCCTTAAAATTCAAAAGAAAAATACAAGAAATATTATAAAAATACAAAAAAATTCAAATCTTCTATTTCAAATAACAGGTCTGTGCAAACAGAACTATATAAAACTTTTTTTATATAAAATAAAGGGACATTCAGAAATTGAATACAATGAACAAGCAGACTATCTGGTATAGATTAATAAATGGAAAGGAATAAGACTGGATAAGAAAGTGATCAAGATACTAAGAACATAACATGGTTTCCTAGATATAGTTTCTCAATGGAATGATATTTTCATAGAAATTTCTATAAAATTAATTACAAAAAAGCTTATCCAGACAAATCATCTAGCAAAATGAAAACTCCTCAATTGAACAAGATGCAATTATAATAAAGAATAATAAAAGAAATATACTGGCAGACAACTATCACCCTACTACAACCAATCAAAATAAGCAACTATCACATCAACTGTGAAGATCAAAATCTCAAAAAATTTTGTCTTAGTATTTGGAATAATGAATTGCCAACCAAAAGCAAATTATACACAAGAACTCTCTCCCTATACAAGGACAATAAATTCTTCAAATGCCATAAACTAGAGACTAGCACACATCCATTTATCTGCAATCAATCCAGATATAAAACTAAAAAATTTCTAATCAATACTGTAACTATCCACATCAAATGCTATATAACACAAAAAAAGAGGAAAAAGTCAAAAGCAAATTTATAAGCAAAACCAACTGGAGATACAAAGAATACTTAATAGCAAGTATCAAAGAAGTCTTTTTCAAAGAACTAGTCTTCTATATCCAAACTGCCATCTCAGACAAACTGAACAGGAAGACATATCTTATCCAAATATATACTGATATAATCAATTTTCTATATAAAACCTGGACAGAAAGAATCAAAACATTTCAGAAATAGAAGGCCACTATGGATATCACAAAAAAGGAGAGACAAGCTAAATATGAGACCAAAAAAAAGATCTATTGTTTAGCTTGAGAGAAAGATAAATAAAAGATAAATATATCAACCTAGTCAATGATTTCTTGAATCAATAGCTTACAAACATTATAGACAACTTCTTTATCTTTGAAATTTATTTTAGTACTAGCCTAGCCTTGGCAAGTTAGCCCCCTTACAAGTGATGGCAACAAGTCACAAAGTGAATACCTCCAAGAAGAGAAATCCTCTATTGAGTTTTGTTTGATAGAAAACAGGTAGTAAGTTCTTGCATAGTCATCTTATGTAATTTTGTTGCAAATATACAAATAAAACAAGGCTGAACCAACATTTAAAAAAAAAAAAAAGATCAAATATTTGTGTATTAAATTTAATATTTCTGAACTCTTTCTACTGATTCTCTAACCACAAACAAAAAAGATGTTTACAAAAAGTTTTCCACTTCTTTGTTAATAAAGTCTTATTATTTTTCTTAAAACAACTTGAAGTTTGACTTCAAGAGTTATCTTTACTCTTATTCTATTGTTTACAAACTTTTTTACCCAAAAACTTGATTTCTAGTAATCAAGAAAAGTCAAGTAATACCTTTGATATCAATAATAAGAAAGTTTTTATAAGAAGAAAAACTGGCTGTGAAGTATCTAAAGATATTTATAATCTTTAAAACAAAAAGTTTATAGAGGTTTTATTGTAGTCAAAAGGCTTATTTTCTTTCTTTTATACTTTTTAATCCTTTTAGAGCTCCCACTTTTATAGTTTTCTAGGGAATTTGGCCTACCTCAGTTTGATTTAGAATTTTTGATAGCACAAATTCCCACCAAAGGTGATTGACTGACATGAAGCATATTAGTTTCTAAAATATAAATAAGTTTTTATTGATCATACTTAAAAATAGATCTCTAAAGGGAGAGGCAGAGACAAAAGTCAAATGTCACTTACTAGAAAACATTAAAAATTTTAAATTAATAACTATAAAAAAACTACCCACAATTATTCTTTATTATTCAAATCATTGATTTATAGTATTTCTTGATTTTTGTTCCTATTGAAATGAAGAGCTATAAATTTTGTTTCTCAGAAAGGGACATAAGTGATCTGCAAAATTTTATATGCTAAATACTTTAGGGATCCATCAATAGTCATACTTATAGATTTTGATGATATTATTGATAATAGAAAAAGTTGATTGATATCTGAATTCTATCCCATTCCTTCAATTAATTTAATCTATAAATTAAGTTCTATAAGATCAATAAGATATGAGCAACAAATTTTCAAGTGATAAAAAAGTTACTATTTATTCAAGCTAAAGTTTTTCTTTCTTATTATTTCAGTCAGGTAAAATTCAAGATCAAGATCTTTTTCCTATTCTGGTCAGACAATAATATCAAACAATCTCTAGTCTATGCTAAGTTTCAACTCTTTGATTATAGTTAAGAATGTATATTCCAGAAGTTGTTAAAAAACATTATACAATAATTGATGTGAATTTATATAGATGAATTCTCCTATTATTACAAAGCAAAAAGAAAAAGAAAACTTCAACTTTTTGGGTAATAGAAGATATTCACAATAAAATTTCTTTAATTAGCTGTAATTACTAGAAGATATTATACTAAAATAACATAACTCAGTTTCTACTGGGTCATATAAGAATCTGTGGTCTATTATAAATTACCTATTCTTCACAAGTAAATAAAAAATCACTACCTAAAGAAAGTTGAAACCAAGTATATTCTGAAAGTAAATACTTCCATTAGGCAATAAGTCTCCTTAGATGGTACACAAGAAGAAAATTAAGATTAAGAATAAATAAGTTCTCAGATGGTCAGAAGAAGAAAAAATATTTCAATCAAGTATTTCTTATTGAGAAGAAGTCTTGAGAAACAGATTTTTAAAAGAAGTTGAAGAATTTTATTTTCTTTTTTTTCTTTTCATCTTTTTGTTTATCCATTTGAACATTTTTAAATATATTTTTTTCTTTTTTTTTCAACCTATCCTTTTATAGTTTCTTATATTCTAGTGATTTGATAAGATACAATATATGATAGCAATGAAGTGGTATACTAGGAGAGTCTTTATTTAAAGATAATTATGGAGCAAAATATTGTTCTTAAGATCAAATTTAGAGGCTATTATTGCTTCCTATTAGTTAATTAAATTTAATAGATATTTAACTATAATATGTATTATATTGCTCAAATAAAAATATACTTATACTTTCAATTGATTAATAAACTATGATGCAGCCTGGCTATAGATACTCAAAAAAAAAAAATAATTAAATATTTGTCAATTTGAGATTTTATATTTAAATAAAATAAATCAATTGAATAAAAATTATAAATATAAATATAAAAAAAAACTCTTTCTGCTAATCCTCTGACCACATATAAAAAAGAAGTTTGCAAGAAGTTTTTTCACTTTCTTGCTAATAAAGTCTTAACACTTTCCTTAAAACAACTTGAAGTATGACTTCAAGAGTTGCTTCTACCTTTCTCCTATTGTTTATAAACCTCTTTACTCAAAAATTTGACTTCTAGTGATCATGAAAAGTCAATTAGTACCTTTGATATCAATGGCAAGAAAGTTTTCAAAAGAAGAATAACTGACTGTGAAGTACCTGAAGGTCTTTTTAACCTTTGAAGCGAGAGGCTTATAGAGGTTTTCTGCAGTAAAAAGGCTTGTTTTTTTCCTTTTTGACTGTTTTGGTCCTCTTAGAGCTCCCATGTTTACAGATTTCTGGGGAATTTTACCCATCTCAGTTTGACTCTGAATTTTGGATAATACAAATTCTTACTAAAGGTGATTGATTGATATGAAATATGTCAGTTTTAGAATATAAACAAGCTCCTATTGGCCCCACTCATATGTCTCAATATATCTTGGTAATGTAGGAAAGAAAGTTCTAAAAAAAGTATCCCCTTCAATTATATATGTTCAATCTTCAAAAAACAATTATTATACTGAAAGGCAAGTGATGGGTAGAAATAGAAGATCCACCTTCCATCTTTCATTAAGTTCCTCAGATGGTAAAAAGACTTTCTTGAACAAAAGCTGAGATTTCCAAGCTTCTATCCCAGTCAGGCAAAGTTCTTAAAAAGATTTTTTTATTCCAGTTAGATAAACTCTTCTGTAATATGGTGCTGGCTTCACTAGCAATAAGTAAATTTATATATAACAGAAGAATAAGTTCCTCAAATGTTCTTCTAGAAGTCAATTTCAGGAATGACCAAGTTTCTCAAATGTTATTAAACTTAGAGAATATCCCAATCAGGCAAATCCCTTTCAAGAGAAAACTATAAAATAGAGCAAGAACCTTTTGAAAGGCTTTGAATTGTATTCACCTTTTCCTTTTTTCTCAATGTCAACTTTAACAATTTATTGTTTTTCAGGATAATCGACAGTGACAAACTGTTGGCAATGATCCTGTTTGACTTAGAGACACTATTTTAAGCTACTAGAAGAGTATAATATTGTTTCCTAAATCTGACTTAGAGTTTCTAGTTTAGACTTGATTTTGTTTAGCCCAAACTAGCTTAGTGAATTTCTCATATTTTTTAAATAATGTAGTCCTTTAACTAATAATATACAATGATGAGTTAATCACTTTGTGTAAGTCTATAAAATATTTAGGTATCTCTTAATATCTCAATAAAAGACATGCCAAAGTGGCATGATTGCAGGTTAAAAAAAAAAAAAAAAAAATTAATAAGAATTATATATTTATAATTAATAAGATAAAATTCAATACTTCACAATTAAATATATAGATTATTTCAAATTTAAAATAAAATTTATTTTTCACTGAATTAATAAGTTTGTATTATTAAATAAATATCAATAATATTCAATAATATTATTTAGAAAATTTACTAAATGATAAAGAAGAATTAAACTTATTTTAGATATAAATTAATATTTTTATTATAATTTATAAATTGAACTAATATATTATAAATAAGCTCTTAATATTTTATGAAAATA